>BGZK01002492.1:0-54358 GCA_005406025.1 Eumeta japonica | reverse complement strand
TTTTCGGAATATTTCTGGATTTTCGAAAGATCTCTTTTCTATCCCTAAAAAAGACAAACATTCAGATTCGTCCAATTTCCGACCTATTGCAAATAACTTCTTACTTTCTAAATTGATGGGATCCGTTATCAACCGACTAACATTCGCTACTATGCCTTTAACGATATTTAGAAAACAGTAGTGAAGGCCTTTGAAGAGCCTCACATAAAGCACTTTTTGAAGCTTCCTCCTAATTTTTCCCTATAAATTATGCCTGTAGATTGGAAAATTTTTTCATCAAGATACCAGTTGACGGCATATATTTAGATCTGAAACCGGTAAATAACGATGTTCCTCAAGGCTCGATACTGTTTTCTGACAGGATTAGGAAATAAAGGAATAGAATAGGGAATCAGTGTACTGTTCATATTGTATATCAATGATATCCTGAAGACTGATAACATTCATAGCTATGCGGATGACAGTACTACAAATGCATTAACTCCGACCATACACATCTCTTCTAGACTGTTTTAATTACCGTTGAAACCAACTCGTGTCTAAAATTGAGGCGACTTAAAAGAAAATCTTGGAATATGCTAAATTTAACCTTATTAAACCCCAGTTAGACATAACTAGCGCGTTACCCCTAAAAAGTCGCTCTTCGTCATTTTTTTTGTTTTTGAAAGCACACTCCTTAGTACCACACCCAGTATTGAGCTCTTGGTGTTAACGTATCGCGTTACGTTCTCGATCATCTAAAGAATAAAATAAAACTACCCTTTATTATACTTGGGATACTTAATAAGTGTGACAGTACTTAAAGCCGGATGGAAAGTCGTGTGTCTCGAATCGCCGGCGACCCGATAATGTCCTGCCGATTCGAGCCGTTGGCTGAAAAAACTACTTCTGCATATTGCTCGGAGATATTATATTTCAACGACAAGAAAAATATTACAAAATAATAGAATACAATTGTTGATGTTTTTCTATAATACAGTTTAATGTCACAGATATCACATATTTTTACAATAAACTTTTAAAATTCTTGTTTTTAATACCCATAATGACGAAGTTTGTCAGATTTATTTTTGACTGGTAATTTTAAAATATTTTGAAATTTACCTTGAAACATCTAATAAACATGACTCTAAAAAGATGTGGTCCTGTGAAGGATTATACAAACACTAACATTACATACTATTATAAATTAGTGAATATCTAACAAATGTCCTTTTATCTTTGATATAGTAGAATAAGAACTAGAATCAAATGTTAGATCATCTACGCATGCTCGATATTGTATAATAATTTTAATAACGAGAAGTTTAGTTTTGTATTATAGTGTTTCCTTTTGATTCATAACAGCCATATACAAAAAAGTGACATTCATATGAAATATTTTTGTTTATGTTAAACACATTTTAAAATACATTACGATTAAAGAACTCTTCGTAAATGGATATTTTTTTGAATAAGTACCTATTAACACAAAAACTTGTAAGAGTTTTGCATTGTACTGAAATTATTTGATCATAGGCTATATTATTTTAACTTACTAGACAAAATTTTTGGATAAAATAAATCTACTTAGTCCAACGTATGAAATGGTTTTGAAGACGACTACTCTTAACTTAGGAACTCGATAGCATTTTTCTTAGCTCCTCGTGCGAAGTTTGATTCATTAAAACCATTCGAGCGATTTTTTTTTAAGGGAATAAAACCCGAAAAAAGAATCTGAACGCCTACTTTACGGATATCATTAAAGTGTACGAAAATCCCTTTATTGCTTTTGTAATATCTGAAATCCTCGACTTGGGAGTTTGAGATACGGCCAACCTTCGTTAAGCGCCTCCAGATCTGAATTGTACAATTTGAATTGTAAATTAGGGTAATGTCGGATTAACGGAAAAACGACAGATATTGCTGGCTTCCCGCGCCTATTTAATTATGACGACGGGAATTAGACATTGCCAGTTATAAACTATTTTATCACAGCTCAAATACTATCACAAATTGACACAAATGTATTGTATTGTTTTTACTTCCTGTAGACGTAAATCTTAAAAATTCATGGTATTTTCATCAATTTTCCACTGATCGAACGAAATAATAAAAAATAAAGATATCTAATTAAGTGGCATTTGAAAATCCTTGATAATTGTAAAATTTGAGAAATCATTAGGTTAATAACTTATACTGAAAATTAATACACGTCGATGAAATATACGAACAAAAGCCGTTAAAAGGGTAAAACAAAAGCATAAACGACTAAAAACATAGAAATTGTGTTTTATTATGTAAGGTGCGGAAATTGTAATATACAATACTGTTAAGTTTTGCCTGTATGTTTTGTTTCATTGGCAAATCAAATTATTTCATTATAATGATCAAAACGTTATATAGTTCTTGAAAAATTATTCGCCTTCACATTTTGCCAAAAAAAAAAATTATTTAAAACATAAAACAAAAACACCAGTAAACCTATCCTACACATTTATTTACTTTTTATTTATGTGAACTCGTAATGCAATTAATAGACAAGATATGTATATGTTTGCCGGTCACACTCTTTTTTTCCTAAAATCGTCCAAAGCAAATAATTAAAATTTAAGTAAATTATCATTGACGAAACCTAAAACGATTTTAATTACTGCTAAGTAAATGCAGTATGAATTTAAAAAAATAACTTAAACGGTTGACAGGTGTTCTTAAATGGAAAACACATTTTTTATAAGTGTAAGTAAACAAATTTTGCGCATTTTAAAAGGTTATAAAAGTTTAGCATCCCATCCACAATCATTTTATATCTATTTTTATAAGAAAAAGTCATTCAAACGGATTATTTTTTACGTCAAAACTGCATTGGAAATGAGGGCCTCAAATATCGTTTAAATATTATTATTAAATATTTATTCAATAATAATATAAATAAATGTATAATCATACTTTAATAACTGAAATAAAGTCCTTTTATGTTTTAAGAACACATCATGCGGTAAAATTAAAAATATGTTTTCAAGTTAGTATATAAACTTACAATGAACAAGAGAAGCAGATATACGAGTCCCGTTTGCCAACTCTCGTATTCATCAACAACACTATGCATCCACTTAGCTCTGCATTTCGCAGGGTTAAGTGGATGCATATTTGCAATTTTTGCATAAAAAATGCATTCGCGTCCTTTATCAAAGCATAACGTGAGTGGACACATAACGCTGTTATTAAATAGGGGCGTAAGTGATTTTTTTTATATAAAGTTGTGTCATACTTGACAATTCATCGGAACTGTAGTCGGAATTAACGCATGTCATGGGATAAGGACCAAAGATGAAAAAAATATAGAGTTATATTTAAATTAAAAAAAAATGAGTGTGTCAGGCGAGACTTGGTAAATGTGAATCATCAAAGCTGTTGTATACTATATTATTATGATTGGAATAAATGATGACAATGATAAATTTAAAAAGATAGAAATCATTGTTTGTTGTTATAAAAAGCTTCAACACAGGAGGAAATACACGATCAGGCGTACATGGCGTAGGTCAAAACTAACCGCCTCCTTAGCATTGTACTAAGGCTTGGTATTGACTTATGCCTTTCATTAATCCTTCTACTTGTACACAGCGCTAGGCACAGACGGCGTAGACCAAAACCAAGCGTCTCCTGAATTTTGAGATGTCTTGGTTTTACCCCAGTCCAACGCTCGTATAGATGTTTCACATCAAAATACGATATCTGAAGACACCAATCTTGACTTTATTGTTTCGATAGATATCGAAAAGGAGAATTAAAAAAAAAATATTTGTACTTTCTAGACCGATAAACCTCTGTCAAGACAAAATGTAGTAATAAAATCAAACCAAAATATAAAAAATTTTAATACGTCCATGTTATAGACCAATACTTTTAATTTTACTCGGAACTGGTACTAAACCGTTAAAAATACAATGATAGATGCGAAATTGCCTTTAAAAATAACAATAACAAACGAAATGGCAAAGTGTACCGGAGCTCGTGTCCTCGTTTCGAGAAGGGCCCTCATTAGGTACGGGATAGCATTCGATATCGTAAGGAAGCTGCACAGGATGTGTGCCTACGTGCCGGAGGCATTCCCGCAATTGTCGGACGCGGATGTCCGTTTTGATGCTTATTTTTGAGCCCTCCTACCCGGTCTGTCAACATTAAAGATCATTTTCACGGTTGGGTGTGCGTGTTTCCTGTTTGCTTGGTAAACAAAAATCGAGCCTCATTAATGTCGTCGCTTGCGCCCGAAAGAGGAAACAAGGACTGAGTAGTTTGTCTATTTGAGTGTATATTGGTAATATGTGGGCACTTAATTGAAGAACACAAAGGTACTCAACATACTTGGAAACGAATACCGAGAATCGAGTGGAAATTAAATGCAAATCCGAATCAAAAAAAAATGATAGGTATAATGTTTGTTGGAATCAAAATGGAAGATTAACTATCACAAAGGTCGATTAAAAATATACTCAAAAATCGTAATGAGAATTCTAAAAAATATGCCCATAACTTTTTACCTTTTCACTTTCGGTTCTTAAACTTTGATATAATTAGGTGTTTCATGGGTTAATAATTTTTCAGTTCGCTGCATAATTTTTTTTTATTTTATTATTTTCTATTTATCTTGTACTTTAGAAATGTATTATATCTCTATTATTTTATCCTTATTCTATTATATTTTAATCACTCCTTATGTAATTATGTAAGCTTACAAGTTTAGCTTAATGACATTGTTTAAACTAACATTATGTATAAAATTTGCAGTATTCCTTTACATTCCCTTTCAATAAAAATTGTACTTTACTAATACATATACTTCTTGTAGCTTAAAACAAAATATTCATATTTCATTTTTAAACACGGTCACATTCTTGAACGACTTTATGTTTTTCATAATTTATATCGATATTACTAACACACTTATAATAAAACCATTTAAATTCCTATTATTTATAGTTATTATGAATCTAGTAAAATGTACATAAGTAGATGAGACTTTTTCAACTTTCTAAGCACTGTTTTAAAACTAACCCTCGTCCCGCTTATGTTTTATTTAATTAAATTATATAAAACGTAGAAACTTCTATCTTAGGAACTTCTATCTTGTTCCTTTTAAAACATTAAATTTCCATCTATATTCATAGAAATTTCAAGTTCAAATACAAAACGCTCCTTTACAATGATATTGCATCCGTCCAGATAGTGCAATATGTCTTGCTAACGCAGTAGATTTCAACCTCTCTCAATGGCAAAACCTTCAACTTGGAGTTACGAGAGATACGTAGATAACGTATGAACCCGCCGTGTCCCTTTTCGGCTAGAAATATGAATATTACCTTTCGGAATATCCCGTACGCAGAATAGTCAGTCGTCCTTCCGTCGTGTCACTGAGTGAATATCGCGCGTAGACATTGAATGTATTCACTCAACTTTTATGTGCAAAGACCTCGCCGTCCGCTCAACCTGGTTTCTGTTTCAATTCTGGTTTTCTGGTTCCATTGCTGTTTGTGATTTCGACTCTTGTCACGCTTTTCTTCTCTTTCTCGGCCCTGGATCTCGATTTCAAGCTCTGTTCCGCTTTCAATTATACACAGTATTCATTATACAACCCCACTACATTTCCGTTGTCAGAAACGTATATCATAACTTATTATAAGCTATATTGATACGAAATTTCATCTTACCTTACTCCATAAAAAATCGTACAAATACAACCACCCTTTTATCCCATTTAAAGAATTACTTTTGAAAAATCTTTTAAGAGTGGGCTGCGTTGTACCAATTTTCATCTGACCAATTTTTGCTTCAATCGGACCTATGGTTTCGGAGATCCATGAGATAAGGGAAATCCATAACTGAGTGATTTTTCGCTTATTAAGGTTTTACATTCAAAAAGGAAACCTTGTGGTTTCATTATTCCCGTACTTCTGTCTCTCCGAGGCTTATCTTAGAGACACTTCATACTAGAAAAATGTAATTTGACATGCGTATTCTAGTAATGTAGTACGGCATATCAATAGCATACTAATGACATCGATAGAGTTGTATAATAAAACCTTGAAAAAAAAATTATATTACCTCCCCTATAATATTTTTCTCGACTATCACATGCCGTGGGATATTTTTGGATAGAACATTAAAAAAATATTGAGGCTCCGTGAAAATATTTTTCTATTTAAGGATTCGGTTGCGAAATATGAAGCTTTAAATTGCTAATTTTTGAAAATATAAAGTGTCACTATCTGCTACCTTGTAAATAGTTATTCTTGAATATGTGAAAAAAAATCATGGTAGTACTAACGAACGAAGTTATAACAAAAGTTAGAGTTATAACGAAGTTAAAAAAAAAAACTATCACAGCGTGCTAGCTTCACGCGTTAACGAGCAATAGTCGACCGACTTATAAAATGTATTGTGAGTAAAATAAAAGTGAAATTTCTTACAAATTCCATTGAAAATTACTTAGATGACGTTGTTGATTGTGTAAAATAGGTAGCGAGTTTTCAATATGGGAGAGCCATGTTGTGGTCAACTTGTCTGCAGCATGTAAATGGGCTCGCCGGATACAATATCACATTCTCACAAAATATAGATATGAAGTAACAATTTCCTCCGTTCCGTTTCATCTCGTGAGGGAGAGTTTCGGTAGCCTGCTGTCTCTCCATCATCGCATAACCTTCGTGCATCAGTCCCCTCCCACATTCATCAGACTACTACTTCCTCCATTGGGCCCTATTCCTATCCAAGAGAGCGGAAACGCTCCGGCAACTCTTCCGTAGTCATCAATGTCCATGGGCGGCGGTGGCCACCTTATATTCTGGTGGAACGCATGTTCGTTTTCCCCTCGATAATGCTATAGAGAAATATAAGTTCATGGACCATTTAAAATTATGAATATATAAAAAAATAACATTCTAACACCTGTCCTTCGTGGGCTTGTTTTAGACGTTATTAACCGTTGTAAATTCATGAACTAAATTTATAGGATCATATTATTAAACGTAAAACCCCCTTCGAAGTTCATATATTGTGGCAACTACGGAACTGACTGGCGCTTGCGCGTGGCCTGACATGCACTTTGCCGGTTTAATAGAGTAAATCGATGTATCAGTATCAGCTCGTATCAGTCGAGCGAACAAGAAGTTTTTGAAAAAAAAACTTGTCTCCAATTTGATATTTATGTCACTAAAAATTCTTTCAATTATAGAAAGCTACTCTGTCTTCAATTAACATAACCATAATTTCACTTTTATACGACTAACATTTGTTAGGCCATCGTACAAATCACATCCATGACCTGAAGCGAAATCGAAATTGCACACAGATGAGAAATATAATTGAAAGTCGACATTAGGATCGAAATCGAGAACGAGACCGAGGACAAAACTTAGAGGGGGATCTAAATTAGAATCAAGTTCGTAACCAGTAGAATTCGGAATCTCTTAAGATATGAATGAAAATCGAAAGTGGGCCTGCGTATCTATCGTATAATGGAAAATAAAATGACATCGAGATACACAAGATCATGCATGGAATTCTTTTATATCTACGCAGGCGAAGCCGCGGACGAGAACTTCTATTGACGTATGTATGTATACATATATACACATATACTTCTGCTAATGTAAATGATAAAAAACACTTTTATGTTATTGATTATTATCCTTAAAAGAGATTGTATATTTTAATTTAGTTGTAGGTACACTATTCTATTTTGTTTCTAAGATAATCAGTAGAGATGATAAAATAATAACAAATACATAGAAAAATATATCTCCAACCAGAATTTTATTCAAAGGGAATCCATTTAAAAATGCTGCATTAAAATCGATTATCGAAGTGTTTGTTTTATTCAATTCACGTTCGTAAATGAAATCGTTAGGACCACGTGTCAATGATTGCGTCTCGTATCGACGCAGCGTGATATTGATGGTCCAGTGATTAATCTTAATTTAGGGTTAATGCACGTATTCTAACTATGAGTGATATACTATCATGTTTGATGTAGTAATACTTAAAAATAATTTCAATTAGATATTCATATCATTGTTCCTATTTAATTTTGTACGAGATTTTGAAAAAAAAAACCAAAAAAAAAATTACGCGTAATTCAGTTTACTGAACTTCAAATTAATAAGATCCAACTGATATTTTTTAGCAGTCTCAAAAAATTAATTCTAAAATTATTCGCTTTCCAGAGTCAAGACGTTTAGGGTCAGACATGACCCTATCCAACTTTTTACGCACCATTTTTTACCTTTCTTGCAGAACATGTAAAAACACACATCCTTCAGTGCTTTTTCCGTGCAATTACTTTCTATGTGCAAGTATAAATCTTTTTAAAAGACACCAAACAAGGCAATTCTTTTGGTTGTATGAACAGTCACGGACGGTAGAGATCTCTTAACGTACATTCGCTATGAAGAGGAATGCTTCTCTGAATTTTCTTTAAGAAAAAAAGACCGCAAGCCTCTTTGGAACCCAATACATTATAGGGTTTCCAGCGACAGAGGATACAAACTCCAGTTTACGAGCTTTACCCTAATACGTTTTATAGGTATGAAAAGAGGTGTAAGTTGTCACTAGCCACAACTGAACGGTGAGAGAAAAAATTCTGGCATAACTCTTCAACGACATATTACATGCCCAACAAGTGTTAACCCAAAGTGAGGATTATGGATAATACCCAATCTATTGAAGAAGTGACTGTCAAGCGGAAAGGAATTACGTGGCTCGTTCGAGTCTACAAGATAATTTTCGTTGGCAACTTATAATAAACGCCTCTGGTTTGGAAGTGTGAAAATTCTTTTTTGTCAACACTAATCACAATTGTTTCATTATTAAAAAATATAAATTGTAAGTAATGAATATGTGAATAATTAACAAATATGTAAATATGAAAAAAATCATACCATAACCATGTTCTATAAATTTATATAATCAAAATGTATAAAATTCTCACTTCCAAATGTAAGATATGGATCCGGAACTATTTCAATACGTAACAAAGAATTGGAGTTTGTTAATTCTACCGCGTTCCTAAGAATCACTTTGTACAACAAGCTTCAATGGGGTCCTCATATCAGTAAGTTGGAGAAAAAGCTTAGCTCTGCCGCCTATACAGCTAAAAACCAAAAAAATTATCAAACATCGAAACTGTTAGATTTGTTTATTTCGGCTCTGGGGACATGCCACAGATATTCATAGAATTTATGTGGTGCAGAAGCAGGTCTTTCGCGCGATTTACGACCTCAGAGTGTATCTCTTAGAAATAAGTTTAAAGAAATTGGAATCTTAACTCTGGCATCCCAATTCATATATAAACTTTTATTATTTGTAAAAAAAATTTGAATTATTAAAAAAAAATTGTGATCGACATAAACTCAATACCAGGAATAAAAATAAACTCAGTTTATATATTAGTCGAATATGTACAATCACAAATTCATTTAGAAGGCTCTGTGTGCACACGTTCAATAGTGTTTCTGTTGATATACAAAATTTAACCTTATACGAATTTAAAAATATTATTAAGCAATCATTCTTTGAAAAAGGATATTTTACAATTTCCGAATATTTAGAGGACAAATATCTATGGGCATAAGCGGCTCGACTTCTTACCGGGCTGTTTCGTTCATGGTTTTGTATTTTCGGCTATGCGTGATGAAATTAGAAACCCTTAAGTTTCTAACACATTCTTCTTGAGGAAAAACTGCATTCCAAACGAGCGGTAAAGCGTAAATTCGCAAAAAATATTTCGAATTTAAAGTGTTGTTTTATAACATGCGAAGTAGAGATATTTTGAATTTGAGTCACTTTAAGAAAAATCTGAGAATAGACCACCATGAAGTCACGCTCGCCTGCCCAGCTGTGGTACGTTTATGACTTTTATTCGTATGTATACGTGATTTATGAACTGAGATTTTTTAATTTACAATCGTTTTTCGATAAATAATTAAAATAATTTCACTTGAAAAATATATTTTCATAGAGAAAAGTTAGAAACAATATCAATGCCTTATTATTAGGAATAAATTAAAAAATAAAGTTTATAGTCGAAATAAAGGGCTCGAGGTCAGAGCAACTTTTATTAACGATGAAAATATCACAAAATAAGGAACGACGACCGTGTGTCTCAAACAAATTGTTATTGTTTCACAAATTATGTTGCAATTTTTGCTCAAAAATGACGTGCCATGCGCCACATCCCTTAAGACCCTTACTCGTCCTTTTAAAGGGCGCTGAGATGAATCTTGTAGGCTTTTTGAAATGTTTAAGGGTTAAACGTGCGACGGACGAAATCAGGAAATGTTGTTTCAAAGTCATTTAAATAGAGTTTTTTTAATTTTCAGCTCTAAATGGCAATCCTGTCTCGCCTCGTAACGACCCTGGACTCTTTTTACTGGTTGGAGTGACGTATTTATTGAACTCTTTGACGTATAGGTTTTTAACTATCGCGGTGATATTTTTAAATAAAAAGCATTAGAGGTTATAGTACACTATAACTTCTAATACTTTTCTATATATATAAATATATGTATACACAGAGGACGATATTTTCTTAAGATATTGATTGAGACAAATAATGCAATTTAGAATACTGGATTTTAATTCTTATGTACTCCGAGAGCTCATGTTTTAGCTTGAAACATAAGTGCGTTCACAACATATGCTAGCTTAACCAAAAACCTTTGGGTTTTCTAAAATTCATCACTTAAATAGGTTCCTTAACAATAATTAAGTGGAAATTAGATGGTAATATTTTTAAGACAAATATTTATTGTAAAAATTTTAGAATTAATTTTGAAAAAGTTGGGAACTTCAATTCAATTATAATTTACCACCTAAACCCACTTACTAATCTGAGTTCTCTTATGATTTTACTTTCTTAAATGAAAGTATTTAAGTTATAATTACCTAAATTATTTGTCGATTGCAATATAACATAACATAAAGTTACTAAAACTATTTTATATTCATCAACTCAAAAAAAATTATAGTCTCTTGAGTGATTCAATTCTGCGTACATTAAAATTCAAACAAAAAAGTAAAACAAATTAACAAAAAAATAGAACCAGAAAATCTGCACTCACATGCGTTGATAAACTGAAGCTTACGTGAAGGAAAAGGACAGAATTGATTGAACAACAGAAATAAAGTGGAACTTTACTATTTCTAGAATAATCGCACTTTGAAGATCACATTATTCAGTTTCTTTCAACATTCTAAGTGCATCTAATATGCACGTTTGTAACGATGCGAATTGAATGCATACCTTTATAAAAATTCACTATTACGTCACATTGTACGTTAATTTTAAAAATCAGCAGCGGTATAAAACAGCTTCTGCAAATTTCGCGTGCTGACGGGCGGCGAGAAAAAAATGTGCGGAATGAATATGCAACGGAGTGCAGAGCGCATTCATTACAAATGCATCAGCGAAACCGGAACGGAGTCAGGGACGTCGTTGTCCATAGAGCCGAGCGAAGTGCTGTTCGTCCGCAAAGTTTTCTGACGCGCCGTCCGCGCCGTAGGGTAGCGTATTCGATTCCCGACAGAACCATGCTTAAATAGGGACAAGAAAAGTGATTAAATAAAATTCGTATCGTCGTTTAACTATGATGACGACATATGGATGCAAATTTGTAATATGGTATTTTTTTTAATTTTTAATTTGGTTGATTTTCTCACTGCTGTATTTCACTCCAAAAAAAAAAAGAAAACCATTAAAAATAGTGGTTATTTTTTAACCAAAACGATTGTTTCCATGTTATAAAAATTATACGTTACTAGCTGGCCTGGTATATGCTGTTCTACTCATCCTTGTAAGTAGCTTGCCCATATTCTTCATGTCTTCTTCTCCGCCAGCATTGATATAGATTAATTGCTTATTCTATTGCATTGATCGATCTCAATCTCAATACCGGTCCCTCTTTAGATTCCAATCCGGCCCCACTCCTCATTTTGATACCGACAACATTAATTTCGGCCCCAGTCCGTTCTCAATTTGAATTTCAGATGCATTTTAGGTTCTGATTCTGGTCCCTTCTCAATTTTGCGCCACGTTCCGTTTTCAATTTCGATTCCACTATCAATCACCGAGTTGAACGAATCTTGTGAACAATTGTAATATCAAAATAAGATATACAGCGGTGAGCTTCAAACTCTCTTTTACAATAATTTGCTGTTAACTGTTAAAATTAAGAGCTAAACACGTCAAAACATGTTGTTTCAACTTCATAATTGACAGTTAACCGGTAACTTCAGAATTAATGTTTGAAATGCGTGGTTCATCTGAAACATTAACTCCAAATACTTGGTTAACTTTCAAGTCCGTCATTTTGTTTTAACCGATTCATTTTCGTATATTTTGACGATTTAATTATTTTCTTAATAATTCATAGTAATAGGTAATAATGGAGGTTTTTACTAAATTTGGAAACTTCAGATATCTATAAAATTAATAATATATAAGGCGCTCTTGTAACTGATAGCAACCTGTCCGTTAACATTTAACTTTAAACAAATGATTTTTGAAGCAATTGAATTTGGCAGTTTTGCTAAATGTGAAAGCTAAAATATTTTAATAGTTAAAATTTATAGTTGTATAGTACTGATTTTGAAACACTCGGCCGATAGTGTATATTATTGGAGGTTAGTGTAATTTTTTATACGTTAAATATTTATTAAACTCGTCTTATAAACGTAAATATATGGATGAAGTCGGAGGCGAATGTTGTCTGCCAAATTACATCAACAGTGTAACCGTGTATTAGTGTAAGAATTTTTAGAATCGATTCAGTAGTATAAATACGCGAACAAAAGCTATAGCAGATTTTTTCAAAATCCATCCCGGCATTTATACAACATATCAGCAAACTTTCACTGCAATCGCATATGGTTTAGGCGCACATGGAGGGCTAACCTATAAATATTCGATCTTAAATATTGAAATTATAAAAAAATGATTGAGTATTCTATGAGTATGAGTATAATATATATATATATATATATATATATATATATATATATATATATATATATATATATATATATAGACTATAGTTATATATGGTATATAGTAGTTCTTGAGATAAAGATTTATCTCAAGAACTACTTCAACGTCTAAAATAAATACATTTTTGCTATTTTTGTCAGAGTTTTTGTTAGGTTTCATCACTTACTTCAACGGCGAAAGGAATCTT
Organism: Eumeta japonica; assembly: GCA_005406025.1. Classification (NCBI taxonomy): domain Eukaryota; kingdom Metazoa; phylum Arthropoda; class Insecta; order Lepidoptera; family Psychidae; genus Eumeta; species Eumeta japonica. The sequence goes on along the minus strand of BGZK01002492.1, from coordinate 41,147 downwards.
TGTTAAGATACCTCGCCTATGGTACTGCTGAAATATCTAATTCTAAATATTTCACTAATGAAAATTATTAAACATATCATAAATGTTAACTTGTATATTATGGTATTTGCATTGTTTTTGAAATTAATAAGTGTTGCATTTATTTTAAGAAAATAAATATTTACTTTATCACTTTAAATATTTTCTTTAATGAATTTTTAGATAAGATCAATGTAAAAAACTTACAAACACAGTGATTATAATTTATATGATATTCTAGAAAAGTAATAAGTATTAAAAATATTTTTCTGTATTCAGCTGTTTATAATATTTATCACTTTTATGTCTAAAAATACTTCCGTATTAATCGTAAATGTTGAAGTATTTGTATATAAGTGTAGTCAATGCTTAAAAAAACTAAATGTGCAGTCGAGGGACCCCGTTAAGAACAAAGTTTTTTTTTTTAATATAGATAATGCAAGATAAAGAAAAAAAATATATATTGCATTTGTCGTTTTGGAAAACATTCATTTATTAAAAATGAGATGTAAAAAATGAACAATAAATTATAAATTTCAAGAGACAGATAGAGTAAGAGAGAGAGAGAGAGAGAGAGAAAGTCGCATGAGGGGATATAACGCTTTTTCGTTATGTTACGATATTTACCAGTCAACTCCTACCGCGAGCCACATTAAGCAATACAGTTCCATAAACTGTTTGTGTATGTTGCCCTAGCTGGCGGCAAAACGGATTTGAATTTTGATTTACATTGATATATTTACATAAATTTAAGTTTCATTTAATTCGGTTGACCGTTAAAAAAGAAGAGTCAAATTTTAAATGCATCTGTGCGCGATTAACGTGATGCATGCACGAAGTTAATGAGTTAAAAAACTACTGCCAGGTTATTTGTTTTGCGTGCACTGACTAAAAGATTTATGGTAACACTTGATATATAGCATAGAAATGTTTTTAGTTTATTCTAATTGTATTTTATAAAATAAAAATAAAACTTTATTCTAAATAAGAATCAATTAAATGAGGCAATGGATGAGCACCGTACAAAAGCATGAGATGAATAAGGCCCCAATCAATGAGGAATCAATTTGAATGTAAAACATTTATGAAATATGGTATTATTTATTCAATAGCTTTTATTTATAAACAAACTTATAAATTTTCCTTTACTTGTATATCTAGAGTAAGACAAAACTGCTAAAACATTTACAAAGCCGTATTTATATTTTGAAGGAAAGAAAATTATGTTACAGCACATAAAATGTACACTTCCTTAATCTAAAGATTGAAAAATGCTGCCCAATTTCTTATTTACTTAAGTCGCAACACTTAAGTGTCCTTTCAGTAACGAAATTGATTTAAAGTGTCATTAAAACTTGCATCATTATGACGAAGAACTCCCTCTCGCCTTTGCCGACGCAAACTTTGGGTAAAGGAAAAATGATGGGAATTCAAATTAATTTGAAAATTGTTTCAAGGCTCACGGAAATGTTGTTGGAATTATCTTATTAATACTCTTTATTGTTTGTCTGGTCATCGGCTCAGAAAATCGCTATGACCCAGATTTACGGATAAATAATATAATCGGACTTACACTTCGTTTTATTACAACTCAGTTTTTTATTATTATATTGATGAGCGTGGCAATTTCTTGTTTTATACACACTGATGATGATCTACGTTTATGCAAGAAAGTAGATTTTTCTCTACGATGCGCGCGTGTTTCTTGCTATCGCTACCTACCTACCTACTGATTTCTCTGACTTGATGTCTTCAATCTTCTTTTTCTTCTCTACATATTTCTTCACAATTTTTACTCATTGAATAAATTTCTTCCTAAACGATCGAATTTTGTAGCTCCGAAATGATTCGTATAAGTATTTTAATACATTTCTATAACGTTTTCTTATATTCGTTACAGGAAAGTATTTTTTTTTAATGTATTATAGTTGTACACCATGGACTGTTTTCTTCCTTTTATAGTTGGTTTAGTAACAATATTTAATTTTATGACGTTATCATTATTATATTATCATTGTACGAATTAAACACTTATACGTAAAATGACTGTCTATCGACAACAGTGGTTTATATTTTACAATTGATGTATTAAAATATTTATTGTTAATATTTCAAAATAACGCCTATTTCTCAAAACGGATAGACAGTGACCATATATTCCCACATAGTACGATCTTTCCATATGCAAGTTATCGGGTTTGTTTTCTTCAAATTATTCCCTTCTTTAATGTGCAATCAATTTGATCTGGACTAGATTTTTCTAAGTAGATCCTTACCTACCAAATCAAATCAAATAAAAAATATCTTTATTTCGTAGGTAATGAAATTACACTTGAAATACGTCATTAATAAATTCATTTCGACATTACCGCCCATTCCAAATGCTGATTCACCGAGAGAAGAATGGGCAAGAAACTTAAGGCTTGCTCTTTTTACTCATCAATACAAAAGATTTTGTCATTTATAGTTTAGTTGACATTATAAAATAATATGAAATAACCTGATAGGCGAGGAGCTCAATCCCAGGGCCTTTTTTCATTAAGATATTCCAATACGGTATAATAGCCCTTGCATATAATTTTCTTTTAACGAAATGTTTAAACTCAGTAAATGGCAAATTTTGAATTTCAGTTGGGATCTTATTATAAAAGCGCACACACATCCCTTAAATGATTTATTAACTTTACTTAGACGAGTCTTGTGAGCAGCAAGATCATTCTTATGTCTAGTATTAATGTTATGGATGTCGCTCCTTTTATGGAACGATTTTATATTTCTCTTGACATATACCCTCCCTCTATACATAATTGTTGTATAATTTTGTTTTGTCAGTCTACTTTTACTTATCCTTTCCAGATGCCCAAACCACCGCATTATATCTTCTTCTACTGTAATCACTACATCATCTGATGAACAATGCTATTCCAAATTAAGTATAAATCGAACATTTTTACAGATAATTCAGTTCTGAACCATAAATACCGTGAAAGTGATCATATAATTTCATTTTAAATTACCAAATATTTCAAAATTGTTTATTTATAGCATATAAAATTTCACACGCACACTGAGATTTCAAGCACTGATTGATTTAAAAATTTTGTCACATTGGAAATTGAAACACTTATACTAACCAAAGTTATATAAAGCTGTCTAAAGTTAGATATAAGATCAATCGCTTATATATTTTTGGTATTTTTTCCTTTTGTAAAGAATAAACAAAAGAAAAGAATAAATAACGAGAAATTATAATATCGATATATGCGTTTACTTTATAATTATAAAATTGAGTATTAAAAAACTAGTCCAAAACTTCAAGGCGTGATAACCTGACTAATATTATAAGTGGGAAAGTGAGTTTGTTTTATTTCTGTTTATTACCCTATCACGTCTTAACTGGTCAACCGACCACCACGAAGTTTTCTACACACGTTGCCAGGAATACAGGTAAGAACACAAGTTACCTTCCATCCAGGGAAAATGTTCTTATTTTCATTTTCATTTTTAAACCTTATACTATAAAATATTTGTTTGTATGTTAACTCTTTAACGCTGTAACGCATGTTAACTTAACCGATCATCACGAAATTTTGCATACAGCTTTTTAGGTGTACAGAAAAGATCATAGGGTACTCTACTTAGTCTACTATACCGTTTGGTTAATAGTAACAGCAATTTTCAAGAGATTATCAAATTCAATAACGGCCCAAGATTGTAGTCCAAGACAGGGCGAGGGTCGGCGAGATCTTTTCATGATAAAATAAATAGCGGGTTCCTCTGAGATAATTTTATCGTCATTTAATCGAAGGTAAAACCGGGATGTAGACCAAGATAGCAATCGGAATCGAGAGCGGGACTAAAATCGTAATCGAAAGAAATTAGGATCGAGATTAGGATGATTTTTGTCAGCATGATAGGTCGATATAAAAGATGAAAGAATTCATTCTATGACCATGCAGGCAGAGCCGCGGGCGAAAGCCAATTCATAGCACAAAAGACTTAAAACTTTTCAATCAGGTCTCGTATAAATTTGCCTGTTATTATTTATGGTCAAAGTAATTTTGCTGAAATATAATCTCACTACTATCAAAAGAGCGGGTAGGAATAGCAGCGACCCTCTGCACTGCTTCATTAAAATGCATACACACGGATGCATTCGCTCTCACCAAATACATGCTTTGATATGGAATTCATCCCGTGCATAAATGCAAAGATATTTTTACCGTTTGCGATAACCCCTTTTTAAATATCAATGTGAAAGCATTTCTCTGAACTTGAATAATGCTTCAACTATATAAAACAAACTTGGGTGTACGTAACATCAATACAATGCGCCACAATCTTATTAAAAATATTTTGTTGTAATAGTTTAAGCATTTTACGGTGCTGGTGAAACGAAAGTGGACAAATGCATGTTAGTTAAATAAAAGAGCTTTTACTTTGTGGGGAGGAGAAGACAGGGCGATAAAATATTAAGAAAGATAAGGGGAGTGCTAATGAGAGTAATACAGAGAAAAGGAAAAAAGGACAAAGTAAAGGGGGGATGGAAATTTAAATTGTGATTCGATAAGGTTCAAAATCTGGATCAAGATGATTTTTCTACACGGGTGGAGTCGTGAGAAAAAGCTTACACTTTAACATAAGCGATAAATTGCTTTGTTTTCAGTAGGCGCTGTTTTGTTTTTTGGGGTGGACATTATAATTTAAAGAGAAAACATCTAAATATTAACAACAACTAGTAGAAGTTTTCAAACGAGTTTATGGGTGTATTCTCACTAAGGCTTTATAGAGATTTAAGGTCGAGGAAAAAGCTTTTTCGTATTTTGTATGCAAATTTAAGATCATTTTTATCATATTTTATTAACATTTAATTATAACATATGTATGCCATTTTGTTCAAAAATTGTTGCCGTTTTGTAGATAAATACATAATCCTATTACTGTAGAAAATTTGGGATTTCGGACCAAAAAATTGCGACAAGTGATTTTGAAAGTCTTCTCTTGATTTTAACCTAACACTACCAATATAATTCTGAAGAGACCGAAACAGGTAAAATTCCAGGGAAAGGTCAGGGCTATATGGATGCATTAACACTTCCCTACCAAACTCTCTCAATGTTTGCTGAGCGGCTAAATATGTGTATGGTCTCATCAACTTTTGGCAGTAGAGATCAGAGTTGATGGTTTTGTTAGGCCATAAAAGTGCATAATGAATAATGCCCTTCTAATTCCACCATATACATAGCATCAACTTATTACGAGTAAATCCGGGTTACGCTATCGTATGCGGAGATTAATCGAATTTCACCATGATCTCTTTGCCACAATTTTTTATTCTTATTGTAGCTAATCCATTTTTCATCACCAGTGGTCAATCTTTTCAGAAACGGTTCGGTTTTATTACGTATCAATAGAGAATCACAATGGAGGACATGTTTTATTAGATTTATTTCAGTGAGATCGTCAAGTATCGAGCTTTTTTGTATATCCAACTTTTCTCAAATGGGTCAAAACTCTTTTGTAGTCAATGTCCAGCTCTTCAGCACTGTCGTAAGAACTAATATGCCGATCTTGCTCTACTTTTACCAAAATGGCATCGACCTTATCCGTAATAGATCGAACAGAACGAGGTTCACCTTTGACATTAAAATTACCGCATCACCTCTTATCGACACTGAATTAGGTCCATAAACATCTCAATTATTTTTCGCGACTGATATCCTATTATTCTGTTTTTCATAACAAAACTTCAAAATGTATCGTATTTCTACATTAGATTCACTTATTTTGGTGAACAGGAAAACAATAGAAAAACGGCGGGACACCGTTTTCACTTTTATTTTCCTTTTTAAAATAACATCCATGTAATGGTATCAAAACTGTCCAGATACATACAGCACAACAAAAGAGATTTTATTGCAACTTTTACTGATAAAATACGAAAAGCTTTTCCCCGACCTAATATTATTTCCTGCGAACCATAAAATATAATATTGGGATCCGGACGAGTTGAGTAAAAAGCTTTTAATTTAAGTCGAATCAAAGCGCACTTTCCGTGCCACACAGTATTGGCTACAACTAGCAGCATTAGCAGACCGCGACTTGCATTGACTTCACGTGGTTAGCTTGCGACCTAAGATACTTAGTCTGAAAAAAAAGTCAAATGCGAGTCGGACTCGCACATCGAGGGTTCCGTACAAACCTGTAAGTATATGAGTAAAAGTTCACCCATTACGATAATTGAGTCATAGTTACGGTATTTTTATTGCAAAATGAAATCCATTACATTGCAATGTAAAAAGCTGGAGGAGTGTAAATTTAAGACAAAAGTCTCTTTATTGTTTCAGTAATCCTTTATTTTATATTAACACATATAATTTATTTTATATAACTGAAATACCTACACTAGCCTTGCAGCAGTCTTGCAAAAGTTCTTTTATCAAAGTTATTTATTTACAAATATTTTTAGTCACTATTTAGAAATCTGATTCAAAAATACTGATTAAGTATTTTTGAACCAGATCTGTAAATGGTGACTGAAAAAGGTATGAATTTGATTGAACATTGAACATTGAAGTTCAAAAAAACGTTGTCTATAGTTGTACTACTTCTTGTAGTGCCAGTCTGTATTAATGGAAACATGTTTATGGATGAAAATATGTGGTGATTCCATTTTGGGGATTCATTCTAAAATCGTTATTAAAGTCTCCCACAACAATCAGACGAGAACATGAAGTACACCTATTTAGGTTGCTGCCGTATATTGTGTATTTATGCATTCTATTGCAACACTAATTTAACATTAATAATAAATAATATCTTTTAATAAATAAATAATATCTTTTATATGATCCGTCTGTCACGGCATCTTTAACATTGCGACGTACATACGCGATACAATGTTGTCCCCTTCCCATACATAGGATAAGTCGCGGTCGGTGCGGTAACTACAACTATGTTTATATTTTTTTTCCACAGTTTAAAGGCAATTAGACCTAAGTATTTGATATGAATTTCAACTTGATACCTTTACGCGTTCATGAGGAAAAGGGTAATAAGTTTATAATTAATAATAGATTTTTTTTGTGATATAACTAAAAATTTAAGGTTTTCGGAATTTTTCCTTTATGCATGCTATAAAACGTTGCTTCCTGCCAAATTTCAAGGTTCTAGGTCGACTGGAAGTACCCTTTACGTTTTGATTCTCTTGCGAGTAGTTGCGGGTTTCAAAATATGCGGCTTAAATTGCTTTTTCTTTTCATTGCGTTGACGTAGAAGTTTGGTTTTGTTACAGATTAAAGATATTATAGACCCGTGTATTTGATATGGATTTCAATTTAATACCTCTACGCGTTCAAGAGGAAAGGTGTAGTAACTTTAAAATTTTGAAAACTTATTTTTTTACATGATGTAACTAAAAATGTATGGTTCCAAATTTCAAGATTGTGAGTTTACGGAAAGTACCTTGTAGGTTTTGATTCCCTTGCGAGTGCCGAAAATTTGCGGCATTAACGGCTGTGTCTTTTGATTGCATTGGCTTAGAAGTTTGATTTTTTCACATCTCTAAGGGGGTAAACCTGAGTATTTGATATAAATTTTAGCTTGATACCTGAGAAAAAGGGTCTTGACAGACAGACTGACAGACGGACAACAAAGTAATTCTATAAGGGTTCCATTTTTCTTTTAAGGTACGGAATCCTAAAAATGAACAATGGAAAATCATGCACCTAAAATTGAGGAATAAAAATCTAATACAACGACTTTTTCTAAAAGTCATCGATGTATTATAGTTGAAGGCATTTATATTTACGACCATTTAAAAATGTTCGCCATATAAATGGCTTATAGCAAAAAATATTATATTGAACCAATTATACACTAGTGAATGCACCAACGAGGGTAGGTGCTAATATTTGGACGGGATTACATTTCATCTCTTACAGTTTTATTTACTTTTGAAAATCAAATACATACTTATATTAAGCTGAATTCTCTTAAATAAATCCGTTATTTTTGATTGAATTTTCCTTAAGCACGTTGGGGGAAATTAAGTACACTATTTAAAAAAGTCACGTTTGCCCGACACGTTTTTCCGTCACGCTATAGATGTGCATATGATTGAATGTATGTAATACATGACCATATCAAATCATACATATCATACAAAATGTATAAATTTTAGTATTACTAGTATAGAAGAGATTACATTGGCACATAATTATCTGACCTTTAAATTATTATAATTTAAAGGTCAGATAGAACAGAAATGGTATCATACATAACCTAAAGAAATGTCACTTCTTTCGCATATACATTCATACATGCCTACTTTTTTTATCATATTTCTCACAGCAGCGATTACGTACAACAAATTATAAAAGATGATGGATGTTTTATTATTCATACAATCGAATTTCGCTATCGCCATGCCAGCCGAATTAATCTGATGGTACCGATCAGATCGCTTTTACGAGCGAGCCCCGTTATCTGTCAAGACCTATCCGTGTACATGGACACTAATAGGCCTTCCTTTATACGATAGAGATTGGTCCGGCGAAACCTGCAAACGAGTTTGCCGTCTGAGGTCCGAACATTCGACAATCCGGACACATCGAAGGGTACTTTAATTAAGGTTGCAGCGGTTCGTGAGGGCTGCGATCAATATGCCGATGTAAAGGCTCTTTAGGGTCATGGGGAAGCATGTCGCAGTTACTACGATGTAGGGACGGACTGCCGATGCCGAAATGACTGATTTGTTCCGGATCGAACCGATCTCTCTAAATTGAATAACGTATCTGCTAAATGACTCGTAACTGTATGGTGTTAATTTATGTAATAGATTCTGGTAATTTTGTAGATTTTATTGACCATTCTGAATTGAAATTCATTTTTAAAAACATCTAATTGTATACATTTATTTCATTCGATTCGATGCACTTATGTATAAGTGTTCACGGGTTAGGACATAAGTGCCCAAAAAGTTAAATGACAATTTTGATCGGAAATTTGATATATTTTTTCCAATATTATTTGGTTATGTTGGAGAAGATACTATAGCCCGTTCTAAAAGTATGGATTGCATCAGAACCGCTTTTCACCAAACAGATATCATGTGAGTTTTAAAATATTTATAATTATATAAATCTTTTTAAGGCCTTTTCGACCGACTATTGTCCATGTTTCAGAGCTCATAGTTACTATAATATGGGCAACGTTTAATATTTAATTCATGCTGATGAAATTCTACTATATATGTGTTCAGGACAACCCAATTTCAAGAATTAGCTGACCGAATAATAGATTGTGGTACTATAGTCGCGACTGACTCTCTTCTTGAAGATAAAAATAAACTTAAACATAAAAATAAATAGCCACTTCCGAAGCCAAAAAGTTCAAGCTTACATGATTTCAAGGATTTATAATTTCAAGGATCTTAATATTGCTTAAGTATTAAAAAAAAAACCTGTTCTCACGGAAGCCTAGAGGTCCGCAGTATGATGCACGTTTGTCTAATTACGCAATCATGATTTAGAGATATAGCGAATGCGATCAAACAAACTGTAAGTATTTCATTTAATTTCTTACTTTTTTTTCATTTGAAAATTAATCTAAAGGCATATAGGTACAATGTAATTATAAAATGCTGTATGCGGTGCACGTTATCTGTTGTGTAAATTTAGAACAATAATTGCTAAAAAAAAATTTTTGGACATTTTTAAAACAGTTAAAATATTTTGAATCACCATATCTACGTCTCTGTTGAATGGGTCATACACTGAGATGTAAGTAAGAAGTAGGTCATACTTAGCTCTTCGAAGTGTATTTACTCACAATAGTTCAATAAATTACTAAAAAAATATTTTGTAAAAAAAAATTGCATTTGATTAGTTTAAATAGCAACATCAATAGATATCCACTCTCATGTTATAATTTTATGATTAGAATAATCTCGCTGATATAACAAAATAAAATAGGATTGAGAACAATTTTGTAAACGAATGCGCCAGAGTGCTGTATTGTATTATAAGATGTATCACCTCAATAAATCGGATTTCCTAAACACGTTTCTTTGGATATTACGAAAATTGAAAAAGTTAAGCCTAAGCAAATGAAGTTACAACATTTTATGTGGAACAATAAATTATGACATCGGGTATAAAAGTTTTCAATAAGGGAATTTTGGGCTGCGGCAAGAGCTTTGTGTGTGTCTGATGTACGCCAGATCGGTTTGTCATTCGACTAGTTTGATTTTGATAAACTAGCGGAATAAACAGATAGATGTACTTATGGAAAAAAAAGAACACCTAGTAATGATTTCATGAAATTTAAATTCAACGAGACATTAATCGAGAAATAGTGTAAGGTGAAATATTTCTAATTTAATTTTTTTCTAGGATTTATTTTGTGACAAACTAAATCCATTTGCGATTAACAGTTCTAAAATATTTCGCAGTCTATACTACATTACAAAAACATAATATTTGTCTATTGTGTACGTGGGGAGTGATCTCCAGAATCACTGAACCGACTCCAATTAATTGAATTAATTCAGCAGTTGTAATCTTTCGCTATCTGTCCCATTAAAAACAAAAATGTGAAATGAGAGCCAAGTTCAATATTATGATGTATGCCTTGATTGTTGACTTCAACGACCAAAGAAGTGAGACCTAAATGGGTGCCAAGTTCAATAGTCAGTCGTGAAATTTATTTATAACAACTTAAAATATTTTATAACAACTTAAAATATCAATTCTTCTTATAACTTAGGATAATATAATTAAAGCCTAAGGTCTGACATGGCTAGTTTTCATTTATTGATGTCTACTGGAGCCCCTCGAATTAAAAAATATAGTTGTGACAAGGATCAAAACTTATCTTAAAGCTTATTGAGCTCAAAAATTCGACAAACGATTGACCTTAGGTCATTTTAGATCATTTTTGCTACGATTGAGGTCCTGCAGCCTGTAGAGCTGCAGGACCGATGTGTCAATGTATCTTGTGAAAATAATCTATAATTAATTATGTAAAATGCTGAGAATTTGGTAACAAATAAGGATGTTTTCTATTAAATGAAAAAGTCGAGTCCTCAAGTCTGCCACCACCTCGTAAGATACCATCTTCTTCAACAAAGAGCACAAGTCTACGTAATGATTTTGAGCATTGTTTATTATTTTTTAATGATTTTAAATCAGTTTGTGTTCTTTTTGAATGTTCTCTTTGAACCAATTTTGTTAAACAGTTTAAAGCTACGCGTCGTTTTAATGCAGAAAGGTATTTAAAGTTAATTCTATTACATTTATTTTTTATATAATCATAAAATCTAAAACAGTAACCTACAACTGATACTAATTTTGACAAAGAACTGAACTTTTCAATTAGTCAAATTTCAGATCATGAGCACGCATAAGTGCCACTGTCGACTTTTTACACAGCCCAGGTAAATCATGTTCCAGTTTCATTAAATTTTGAGGCCAGAGTGGCTACAGAATACTCAGTACTTTATAGCCACTCCGGTCCCCATTAGAAAGGGAGTGTTAATAATTCTGCTCCATTATATCCACGGCTGACTATGTCAGCTGGGTTCATTTCTGAAGGCTGTCTCTATTTTATTTTGAAACCGCAATCAATTATACGAGAGACACAATTTCCTTCAAAGGTCTGATGAGGTGGTGTTTGTAACCGAAATGAAACTATAGGACTCTCAGACCAACATACTATATCATGTATTTCAATATTGTCTCGAATCGAGTAGAGCACGTTGTCCAGAATTTTGATAAAAAGTGCCGCTTCGCAGAATTCATGTTCAGGTATGATTAATTTAGACTTGATAAGTGCTACTCATGATTTAGCCATCATTAATGAGAGCTTCACTCTATTTCTAGAGTCTACTACTCTCAGACAGAAGCGCTGCATCCGCAACGCCATGTAATAAACAATGTTGTATTCCGTTTAATAAATAATGAACATTTTTAATATTTTCTATAAAAGTGAAATTCGACAATATGCTTTTCCATGTTTTATAATATCTTGTAGAGGATCGACATCCCAATATATGCCCAGAGCACACAGGGTTGCATTAATAATTTACCTTGAAGGATTACTGGTGCGAGCCATCCTAACAGATCAAAGGTGCGAGTTAAGGCGATAAAATTGTCCTCTTTATCCAAATCCGATCTTTGGATAAATTTAAATGATAAGTAAAATGATCGGTAGAAAAGTTCCATTGTATACCAACAATTTTTATATAACTAATTCCATCAGCATTACCGAACAAATGCGGCTTCTCCAAGTGATGACGAGGGATGTCAGACAACAGTTCCTCATTGTTTGAAGTCCACTTTCGAAGCTCAAAGCTCGCTGAAGATAATAATTTTGTTAAATCGAAAATTAGCTGTTCAACTTGGGCCTCGGTGTGCGTCCCACCTAAATGTCGTTCATGTAAACGGAGGAACGAAGCAAACGCGCCAATGCGGGATATTTCGCTTCTTCATCATTCGATAACTGATTTAACACTAGAATCGCTAAAAACGGATTGAAACAAATATCTTATGTAAGAGTATGCAATTTAAATAAGCGTAAATGTAACTCGGGAGCTTCGCGCCAAAATATTAGTTGAAAAGATTTCCAATACACTCACCTCATTTTTTAAAAATTTAATGAAATCATCAAACGTAGGTTATTCTTTGCCTTCCATACGTTTCTCAAATTCCTTACGCATATTACTATTTTTTTTTTATTACTATACAATAACAAATACAATCATTGACATGGGAAATCTTAATTTTTCTAATGCCTTAGTACTTTCTGATAAAAAGTTTAAAAAGTTTTATAAAGAGGTCACTGTTTTATTAACAAACGTGACAGACAACAAATTATACAATAATTTATCCGTCAATAACCTTTCATTACTGTAACGTCCTTGTAATAAATCTAATGCAACCAAATACTTTTCTCCAGTAATTGGTAAACGTTGAATCAACGTTTTCGGTTTCCCAGATAAACAACCAATAAGATAATATAATTTTCCCGTATCTGACAACGAATCACCATTGGCTATAATAAATTTAAATACATCAATAAATGAAAAATATTCCTCTACTCTGCCAGAAAAGAGAGGAAATTGCAATTTCGCCAGAAAAAAAAACCATTTTATTTAGGTTCTATTATCAGAAACCAGTCCTGCGCATATCCGCTTGATATCGTAATAAAAGTTGGTATAGAAATCGTATTTATTTTGATGGCTTTCGAAAGCAAACTCCTCTGGTGTAGGCAAAGATTCAATCTCAACGTGTTTTTCCATGAAATCATTATGAATATTGTCTAAATCGGCGTATCTTATTTTAAAATTTTCAATGCCTTCTTCATTAAGAGATGCTACCTTAGAAATATCGTTCAATTTATCTATGTTAGATGTTAATAAACTCCAACGTAGTAAAAACACAAAAAATCGAAATGATCTAAACCAAACCAAAATCCGCCACGAAAACTAAAAATTAATAAGATCGCAATGTCATCCGATTCAAGCTACTGGAGGGGAATATTATTACTCGATGGCAATTCGATTGCGAATTAAAGAATATTAAAAAAAATAGACTTAAAAAAAATCAAATCAAAATCATGAAATAATATTTATGTATATATATACAAAATTAATCAACAAAAACAAAAGCATATGTAAGTATCAAACAAATTACGGGTTTACAATTTTTTTGAGGTCGGTGCCAGCGTATAAGAAAAGTATCTATCAAATACAACCGGTCGGGCTCTAAATCGATCGAGCTTAGCTTAAACGAGAGAATATTCCAGGATGAAATGAGCGGTGTGAACGCGCTGTGCCAGGGATTACGGGAACGTGTGCTAAATGTGTTATGGGATTGAAATCGGATATTTTTTTGGGGTTTAAAACAATAAATGTCAAGTGAACGCTTATAAATCAGCACGCGTTATCATCGTTCTATTGGTGAAATTGGAGTAATACTGGATTGAGTTAATAAAAAGTACTCCGGAAGGTCCCATCCGAATATATGTTTTGGTTTTATTGTGTTAATCAAACAAAAGGAATCCAAAGACATTCATGCATGATATTTTTTCTGGACACTAGTAGTGGTAGTCAATTTTTCCAACCATGAGGTACCGGGTTCGAATACTGACAGAGTTCTATTGTATAAGGTGTTGATTCTATTGTGTGAGGTGTTGATTCTATTATGTGAGGTGTTGATTCACGGAAATCCATAATAGACGCTTCCCTGCAACTGACTGAGTTTTACAGATAATCACATACTACAATTATAACATTACAATACCAAGGACACGGTTTTGTGAGGACTCGTATGATTTTTTTTTGTGACACCATTAGGCACGATACATGTTTTCGGGATGCATTTGACTATGCAGCAATTCTATATCACATGCGGATGCTGATGTAGACGGCTTGTCTGCCATACGACTAAACTCCTATTAAATTTAAGGCGAGTCGTTCTGTCGTAAATATCATGCGCTCCCTTTTCTGCGATAGTAAAAGAGCGATCGTGGTTTAATATTTATACCGTGGAGCTGCTGTTGCGGGCTCTTTGCGTGCAGAACAAATAAAAAACTGGGTAACCAAATCCGAAAAAAATGGTGAGGCAAACTACCGAAAATCGTTTTGTACCAACAAGATAATGCTTCGACTTATAGGTCCACCGTTGCCACGGCTGTTATTTGAGATGCTGTCCTGTACTTGAACATCCTCCATACTGACCCGAACTTGTTTAGTGATTTCTATGTCCAAGGTCGAAAGAGTATCTGAAAAGACAGGGATTCGAAGACGATGAAGCAGTAGTCGCTGCAGCTCAGGAATTTTTAGGTGCTTAAGATGAAGAGTTTTTGAAAAAAGGAACCATAAGCTAAAAAAGACGTGCCAAGTGTATTATGTTAAAGAGCATCTAAGTCTAAAAACATTTCATAAAAGTTACCTACAACGTACTCATTCTCATTTTTTATTTATTGAACGCCCCTTTTCTTATAATAGCTTCATAAAAAATATAATTAATAATAATTTTCAAGACACAAGTTTTAATGGAATGAGATGTTAATATCGAGGTTAACATCTCAAAAAGAAAATAGAGACATCATTTCTATACTTTGTAATTATACATGCTCCATTAATTGTAATTTCCAAAAAACAGCGTCAATACTATAATAACATTCGAGTTAAAATAAAACAAAAGAAATCGCGCATTAAATTCCAAATATGATTACTATCTATTTATTTACGAAATAAAAACATTCGACGATTATAGAAGTATACACATTCATATTAACTCTTTAGTATTCTAACAGATAGGCTTAATAGCAATTTGTGTACAAAACACCACACATCAATGTCTGCCCTATTAGTTCTATAATTTTTGACACATGGCGTTACCAATATAATAATTTTCTAGTTGATAAAGTATTACATAGGGTCATTTTATATTTAAAAAGCACTTGTCATGAATAGACATGTTAATGACAGAAAATATGAATTTAAATTACTGTGCTAATTCCGAGTCTGGAGTTAAGATGTTTTTTTCATAAACTGCCCACAAGTATGCACGTACTATTGGATAATGTAGGGGCTCTCTTCACGATCCTAAAATTATTTTAACAGTCATAATAAGTCAAAAGAAGAAGAAAAGTAGATTTTATATTTATTTATTGAAAGGTTTCTATTAAAATTTTAAAGTTTACAGTGCACCGTGTAAACTATATTTCAGTACTCAAAAAGGGCAAAAATACTAGGTTATCGTAAACTTTTTTTCGGTAGAATAAAATATAACTGTGTGTAAAAAGGAATTTTCTTCAATATTATAATTATTATCATACACTTACATTTGTTATTCAGGTGGGTAGATTGAAATTACAAATTTTCACGTGGTACGATCATTGCATATTTTTCTTGCTTCAATCTTGTCCATTAGTATTTTAATGCAAGCTCGTCGATTTTGAGTGCTTAAATTTGGCACTTTTTTACTAAGACTTTTGCGTCTGTCACAGGGCTATGTCTTTTAAACAGCAATAAATAGAAACTTGGAATTTTCACAGAATGTGTATTTCTATTGTCACTATAATAAAAAATAATCCAAATGAAATGAAGTTAAAAATGAAAGGGGGTCCTCATACAAGAAACGTAAGTACGCTCTATAGCAGATAAGGTTACTTAAAATATTTAGACTAGTGAAACCACAATTTACCAACTACAACTCGTGCACAGACATGCAGTCGTAAAGTTACATGGTACGACATAAGCAGTTAGGCGGAGCCTCTACGAAAATCCTTGGGCTTAGAGCTGCATCTGCGCCACAGCGCAATGCATACAATCGGTGCATACACCGAACGTTACATGCACATACAGATACATTTTACTTGAACACTAAACGCGCACAAAGTTCATTTAAAGTCGTTGATCCGGATTTAGGGCGAGCTATCCGGATTATCGGGATATATCAGTTTAAGACTTGTAATATTAACAATAATGAGTGGAAGGATTGGATTGCTACTTGGTACACAAAATAAGAATTGCTTTTAAATTTCCTATCTTTAAGGTCGAATGAAAACCTTCACGGTGGTACATTTACGTTTTTCTGTCTTGTCATACTTGTTTCGGGTGCATAACGTTATTGTTATATACTTTACCTTAAACACAGTTGTAGTAATCGTTTGATCACATCTTCTAAAGTAAATATTATTTATTTATTTTTCTTTTTTAATGATGTGGATCATTTTTAAAAGTGAAAAAGTGTAACAACGTACTTTTTGTTTGTCCAAAGCGTTTCGTCCAGTGATCAATAGTTCCGGCGGCCTGCTTCCCCTCCCTTCTATCAGTAAATTCACCTAGCATCATATATTCTATTCCTTTTCGAGAGGCCGGAGACGCACTAATGACTCATCTGAGATTACAAATGTTCATGGGCCGCGGTGATTTTCTGCTTTCTGGATCGCAGGCTCCTTTGGTCCTGGATAGTACTACGAAAAAATCTGAAAAACGATATCCCTAAAATTTCTTGCTACAATATTTATGGATGTGTTTTTGATCTTTTTGACTTCCAAAATATAGTTATCTATATTTTTTTATCAAAATCGGTTGGTATGTGCCAGAGATATCGTTAAAGAAAGATACAAAAAAATGGTTTAAATTCCCGCTACGAAAATTGAAGATTTTCATAAATCGGGAAGATACTGCTTTCAGTACAATTTTCAAAAGTAGAGTTTATGTGCGCACACATAAACTCTACTTGTGTGGATGTGGATGTGTGATGTGCGTGCGTGTATGCGCGTGCGGGGGTGTACGTGTGTGCGTGCCTGCGTGCATGTACGTGTGCGCGCGCATGTAAATGGATGTGTGTGGGCTTGTGTGCAAAATCTCTCAAAACTTATAACTGTTTAACGGATTAATCGATAGAAACGCAGCTTGAGACATTCGAAATTGGTTCACTCAACTTAGAATTTCTGAGAAAATGAACTGAATCTTCATAATAAAAAAGATTTTTTTCTCTAATAAATGTTAGACTACTCTACCAATCAATACCAAAATATAATTAGTTCTCTTCCTCTAACAGTTGTATTGTGTACCACTTAATGCATAAAAATCGATTGCTTTGTTCAAAAGTTATTATTAAAAAATAATTTTTTGAAAATCGTTTTATAGCATTATCCTACAAAGTGTTAGAAAAGTATTTCTTTTAGAAAAAGTTTTAATCTAATCTATTAATGAATTCCAAACTCTTACCAACTTTTCTCTTTAAAAACAAACGTCTATCTTGGCTAACTGTATCAAAAGCAAATGATTTATATGAAAGATACTGCTAACGGAAAATTCTATTAAGATAGTTTTTCGAAAATAGCTTATGAAATTCTTAAGGTGTTACGTTTGGCAGTCGAGTCAACCTTTTTAGTTCCAAAACTACATGCCGTAATGCTGTATGTCAAAAGTATCAAAACCAATGACAGTGCGAGATATCGTAGTATTGCTGATAGGGAACTATCTGTCATTATGTCTGTATGTTTTTTTGTAATTTTAGAATTGTTTGACCAATCTTGACAAAAATTAATGTTCATTAAGAATTTGTGATTATAAAATTATAGACTCTGTGTCGTTTTCATACACCGTCTAATAACCGTAAGAAATAATTACATACTTTTATTTCTTTAGTAACCATATTCATTTGTTTTTATGTTGTGTATGCATATGTGTGTCTAATTTGCTTTTTATCAAAATTAATATGGATTGAATTTTATATAAAACTTTTTATGGAGCAAGGTACAACTTTGAAAAGTGGTGAGATGCGTCTTCAACAATTAAATTGAAGGAGCGAGGTTGTACTCGCTCGGTTGTAATCGCTAAATCTCGATTTCGATTTCGAAATCGAGAATGAGACCGAGACCGTAATCGACTGTAGAACCAAAATTAGAACCAAGATCGTGATTAGAACCAGAATAAGTACAGATCAGAATTTAAAGCGGGACCAGGATCACAACCGGCACCTACTTAAATGGAGACCGGGTTTGGAATCGATATTGATACAAATTAGAATCGAGAACAAGAATCGGAATCGAGAACGTAATAGCCATCAGGAAGCGATCACGATTAATTATCGTAATCGGTCGATATATAAAAAGAAGGAATTCATTCTGTCTACACGGGTGTAGCCGCTGGTTGGAGCTAGTATCTAAATAAATATGAAATATAAAAAAGAAAAACAGACAAAAAAAAACAATTTAATTTTTTCTGTTTTTGTGGTACTTTTTATTTAAAGTAATTAAAATCTTACAGACGAGACAAAGAACTCGACATCAGAGCAGCTCCTACTAACCATCCAAGTATTATTACCAAATAAGCAGCGAGGGCAAGGTTTCTCATACAAATCGTATGATTTTAACAAATTATGTCGCGATTCTTAATTAGAAAAGGACGCACCAAGCGGATGACACGACTTCCTACCAAAGGCGTTAACTCGTCCTTTCAAAATGACGCCGCCGCCCCGCCGGATCTCTTAGGGTTTTAAAACGTTTAGGGAATTGAACGCGTGACGGAGGACGTCAGGAAATATTTTTTAATAATTGTTTAAAGGGTGTTTTTTAATTATCACGTCAATAAACAATGTCGATGAGTCGCATCGCGTCCCTCATAGACTCATCGACTCCCGTAATTATTTCTGGCGATTGACGACTTTAAGAGTACAGTGGAAAGATTGATGTAAAAGTGAGGTTTGAAAAACAGGAAGAAGTTTACTCTCAATAGGCGATATGTTCGGGGATTATGTATCATTAAGTCTTCTGTGGGAGTTCTTCTAATCGGTGATGCGACATAACTAGGACTTTTAAAATTTAAAGATCAGTAACAAGGAATTATTGTAATTTACCTTTCTTGCAACTGAGACTTATAAATTAATTACAATTGAATTAACAGATAATCATCAGCATTTTAATTTTTTATTAGTAATTGGGAGTAAGGTACTACAAAGGTAATGCAAAAGGTACAACTATTTATTTTTTTAAAAGACCTCCACTCAAACATTGGAGATCCTTTAAAATCAGTGCCGTTCGCTTTACACTAAATCTTCTTTTTAGAGCTCAAATTAGATTAGGTTCAAATTTTTCGACTTCATTGATCCAGGTCCGGTTGAAAGCTCTTATAAGATTTGGACCAATGCTGTAGAAAACTTTTAGAAAGAAATGAAGTAATAAATTAAATCTAAGTACCGGAGCAACGGAGCTTTGCTCGGCGTCTTTTAAATTCACCGTGGAAACATGATAATTTCCAACGTGGAAAGTTTCTTATGTTCATATCCAATGACAAGTATTGAAATGAGTACTTAATATAATAAGTATAGCGACATTTGTATTTTATTTCACGCAGTACCTACCATTTGTTGTTGAGAACCAATAACACAGCAACAATTTAGTTACTGCGAACGTCTGTCGAGATAACCTATTTAAAGCGACGTTTAGCTAAAAATACTTTGTTCTTCAAGGGAAGACACTTAATAAGACACATGCATTGGTAAAGCAATACTTCATCAAAACAAAAAAAAATACATTATATTTGTTAGGGCCGTTTCGAGATACTTACATATGTATACATGAATAGCTCACTTCAAGTAATAAGATCAAAAAGCGAATTGCCAATTTGCCAGTTGGTAGGGATAAATTCATTTCGAAAATAACCTAACCCACTTGTTGGGTTAGATTACTTTTGACTATCGTGCAACGCTCAAAGAATAGACGAGGCACCGAAACAAATAAATGCATATATATGCATTGTATAAATAAAACATAATTGTAATTCAATCAAGAATGTCAGAAGCCTAAGAATATACAAGAACGAGATAGCTAAACGGACAATGATAAAACACCGACGTTCATTAGCTGATTGGGCACGCACATAAATATTTAGGTGATTGCGCAGGTATATGGATCCCTGAATAATTTAAGATCCGAAATCGCAGCTGTAGTAATCTCAGTATTTATATTACGTCCAGGAAAGCTACACGATTTTCTGAGAATATTGAATATTTCATTATTCTTATGGAAGAGAAAATCTGGATCGTTTGTTCTAATTCGTGCAGATCAACTTCACTGCTCTCGAATTAGGCTTTTTCTTGCATCGACATTTTGAATCTGACAACTGACAAGCAAAGTTCATTTTAAAACATGTTAAATTGATCAAGAAACGCATAGAAAATATCATGTAGTTGTCTTTGTCGAACGCAAATCCATTACACTTATCAAAATAGCTAATTTTGTCTAAATTTCTTTCGGTTTTGTTTCCGAAGTAATCGCCGTCCGTGTTACTCAGATAAGGCATTCCAGTCACATCCACGGCCATAATATCTAGAGACCACCTTCCTGTGTACTGATGTGCATCTTTCGGCTTTTTCGCTTTACCGAAGAGGCTTAGTCGTTATTGATAAACTAATAACCGTCCTTATCGATTATTATTATTTAATTAGCTCTTATAAATTCCACTTCACCATTTTTCAAAGTGTAAATTTCGAATATAAGTCGAACAGTACAGTTCGTCTTTATAAAACATCGAGTCTATGAAACTATCGATGTTTGTCATGCACTCTACTGTTTTATTATTGCAAAAAAATATTAATTTTGACCTGATCTACTACTTGAATATCACCGTAAGATACTGCAGGTAGCGTTGTCTTAGCGAATTTCATCGTGTTGAGATCGAAGTGGCAGAGCAGTATTTTTTCAGATGTAGAAAAATTAGAAAATTATAAATCTTTCGTGTGCAAATCCACAATGGGGTTTTAGAGGGGCTAACTTTTCAGCGAGAATTTATATATTGTGACATTTCTCTCTGACGAGGACTCCATCGGAATGTTTGTTCTCCACTTTTCCTTCGACGATAGCTAACAGGCCAAATGTGAACAAGGCCTTCATGACAAGCTGAAAGAGAAAAAATGATAGGTGTTAAAAAAAGATAAATATAATTATGTGTAGAAGTCTAAATGGTTTAGTCAGGTAGTGAGCGGCGGTCGCTCACTGGCACCGCCTTTAAATCAAAAGTTACCGGACATCAACCTTACCGCGAACAAATTAACTGATGAGTTCTGACTCGAGTCAAAAGCACTCGCTCCGTGCCACGTCAACACGTCGCTTTTGATACTGTCGTCACTTTGTGGACGACGGTCGTTAGCAGCTCCGAATTGATGATGGGCCGACGCCGAATGTTTAGATGCATGCCTTTTGATTTGAAATAAATTTTGATATGCTTTAGCAGTAAAGGGATTAAAACCTGATACAAAATCAACAAAATTTATATAAGGTAATTATGCAGTAAATTAAAATGTACTTCGAATGATATTCTAGTTTATAATAGCCTAGCTTTTTTTCCCCGTAACCACTCGCGTGAACGTAGTAAGAATTACGTCATCTGTTGTATCGACCGATCACGTTCTTAATCAAGATCCTAGTGGCTATCCCAATATTGATTTCGATTTCAGTCCGGATCTTGATGCCAATTTCTATCACTATTTCAGTTTCGCTTTTGATTTCGACCTCGGTTTTAACCAGTTTCCGAATCTGGCTCTACTCTGGATTACTGTCCCATTCTCAATTCTAACCTCGGTACTGCTCCTCATTCTGATTGTAATAACGTTCTTGATTTTAAATTTGGTTACAAACTATATTTTAATCTTCGTTTCGTTTTCAATTTTCATCCCGATTACGACTTTAAATTATATTTCTCGTCATTGCACACACAATTTCATGATTCTAATTAATAGGAAGACGTGGTAGGATCAAAATAAAATTTGAGCTATATTACATGTGGACAGTGTAAACTTTCTATTAGTGAAAGAATTTTGAGAATATTATGTCCACAAATATGACGATAAAGCTAGGTTTCTCTCTTTCAAATCTTCTCATTCGTGCATATAACATATGGATAGTTTCATAGTTAAAACAAAAAAAATGCAAAAAAAGATTAAAACGTTTCAATTTTCTATGCAATTTTAATCTCTTAAACTTCCCCACCCAAAATACTTTTTAAAATTATGAGATTACATTTGTTTGTATTGGTCTTCTATTATATTTAATGTTGTTAATAGCTTCAGAGGTTTCATTTTTTCATACAAAAATACAAACCCTTATTTCAGTTATTTTAGTTAGTGTTAAGAATAATACAATTTACTATTTTTATTTTCAAAAAAAATTGTAATGGGTAAAAAATTGTTTGAATGGAAATTCTGCATGTTATCTTAAAAATACGTTTTGGAAATTTTCAACTGCGATATCTTTTCAACGCGTGGTTCAATTTTTATTTACTTGGCGGGGTGTTTTATGCACTTTTTTCAATACAAAAAATTTTGAATCGGATTAAAAATCGATTGCATAGAAATGCTCCTAGTAATAAAAAAAAAACTTTAATTTTTAGACCTGTTTCGACAACTGGTTCACCAACCTAGTAGGAATTTTTCATACAATGACGATGGGAGTGCAGTAAAGTGGCATCGGGACTAGAACTGGTTGAACGAGTGTCGAATCAACGAACAACGAAGATTGCCAAAGATTCTTTAACTTTAAAAAAGACGCCGGACAGGCGGGCATGCGCTTATGGACTTGTAATAGTTTACGATTTGATATTCTTCATTTTTTTTAACGTTTGTCTCGAGAGTAACATGTCCAAGTATTATCAAATTCTTTTCGCTTTACCAGTGTCACGGCAGGAACCTTATGACTCAATGCGTTATCTACGCACATAAAAGCGGTAAAGTTCAATTTAGGAGCGGAAATCATCCAATCCTCATAAACCAGAGCTTTATTAAGATAACATCTTTTTTGGTACAATGTTGCAATTACTGATAAACACAATAACGATGCGTATTTTGAGAGTACATGTGTCTCTTACATCACGTTCCCGTAAAACCATAGCTAAAATGAAATATGACAACCGTCTTTTTCAATAAAATTTGTTGTAAAATGGGTCCTATCATAGGATAATAAGTATGACGCCGTTCACAAACAGGTAATAACTAGTTTTCGCCTGTGGCACCGCTCGTGTGGGTAGCGAACGTATTCTTTCTTCTTTTATATCGGCTTGTCATGTTAACATTCATCGCGATATTATTCCCGCTTCCGATTTTAATCCCGGCCCCGTACTTAATTCCAACTCTGGTTTCTATATAGATTTTAGCTCTGTTTAAAATATACATTATTTGCCATTTACCAAATTTAATCAAATTCTCTCAGACAACAATTGAAATGTATTCTGCCAAATTTTATAACATCCTATAGTAATATCTACAGTAGTCTTTCTCAAATATTTTTAATCCCTATATTATTTTCTCCCTGCTGCCTTATTACATAAATCGATAAGTAAGTTATAAGTTAAGGTCTTGCAAACATCCGTAGCTATATATTAAATTCTTAGAAAAAAATTACAAAACCAGAAAATCTATAGTAATTCGTTGTAAAAGAATGCTATTTGACTGATATTTTTACATAAAATTACTTTGTTTTTAAAGCTCATTATAAATGTAGTCAGGATGAAACAGTAAGGCTTCATATTCCCTTCCGACATTCTCTTAACAAATTACCTTTTAGTATTTTTTATTTTATTTTACCAAATTTTAAATGTCAATAACAACAGTTTTGTAATTACGGTTTCTCTATGATCTTTCTCAGAGCTCTCTAATTAAAATTAAACTCATCATCAAACCCCGTCCTTAACCTTCAAATTAGGTCCTGTCTATGTCCTCTCTCAAATACTCAATTATATTTATTTTTATACATACTGACGTCGCGAAACAGTCCGGAAATTTCCGACAAAGCGACTTTACAGAACACTATTACTGTTACCGTCTCGACTCAGATTATCTATCCGTGAAAATAGCAAAATTCTCTTCGGAACTATCAAAACTTGTTATCGAACTGAATCGGATATCGAGAGATTTCTGTTCGGGAGAGCGAAGTTTGATTGCCGAACTTTTCGACAAAGTTGGAGCAACCTTGGCCAACTTTGATTGCCCCAGCCTCTCGGATTACGAGAGCGACATGTATTCTTCAGCGACTGATTGAAATTGTCCTTTTGTGGTGCCCCGCCTAATCAAATATATCGGATAAACTTTGTTTCCTTAATTTAATTATAGGAACAAAAAAAAATAAGATATCATAACACATTTCATATGTTTATTGCTAATTTGTTTTCGTTGTTTAGAAATCGTTTTCTGTCTTTGACTCTGTTAAATATATATTTTTCGAATGTAAACAAATGTGTAGTTTTAGTCACGCAAATCAGTGCTAAATTTGATAGATGAGCCTTTACTTATATTAAATGAGAGTGAAAATACGTGGCTTGACACTTTACATCCGACAATATATCTTGCGTTAGAAATAAATAATCGTAAGGGCGCGTAAGTAATTGGAAGTGCAGACGAGCTCGCCAAGAACGCCGCTCTCGAGAAAAAAACGGCAGCGGATTATGATCGCTTTCCGCTGTCGTACGCCAAGAAGGCGATGAGAGCGATGAGCCAGAGGAATGGCAGGAGAGATACGCCGAAGGTAGCACAGGTAAAACCACCATGTACTCCTTTCCCCGAATGGCCAAGTCGTACAGAATCTCTCATGAGTACAGATGACGCCTCTTTTAACGCAAATCCTCACGGGGCATGATGGATTCGCTCAGTACCTACCTAGGATCAAGCTAAAGATTTTGCCGTACTGCGCATGCGCCCCTGACAAAATTCGAGACATACTGCACTTTCTGGAAGAATACCCAAAATTCTTGAAAGTACGTACAGAATGATGCGGGCACCGGCGTCAAAATCGTGAGGCAGCGCTTCCCCGAACTGTTGCCAGAAGAAGGAAATAGAAAATTATTTCTCTCCTTTTGCGAGGGCGTGGTGAGAAACAGCAGCGCGATAAATAATAACGTTGTTCGAAATAAATTAGAAACAGTAATGGCACTGATAAAATGAAACAAATTAACAAGCAGCCGTATAATGTTTGCTACCTAAATAAGAAATGCATTCCCAAAAAGCCTGGTCGGTTAATTTAATAAATTTAATTGGAAAATGACGGGTACAGATATTTCAAAATGACAAATATTGTTAGAAATATACAGAATGTACTAGTTACCAAAAATATATTGTAAATAAATGTAAATATATATATGTATATTGCATTATTGTTATGTGACAAGCGGAATAAAAATAAAACAAAATGTATAAATAGGCAAAGAATACGAATAAGGAATAAACTAAAAAAATATAAATGAACATAAATAAAAGACAATGAAAAAATGAGACATTAAAAACCAAAGTAAGAGAAAAAGAAATAAATTATAAAATTTATTCATCTGCCAAATCCAATATAAAGGGCTGTACAAAGGTAGATGATCGACTTTAAATCATATGATCACTATCACAGTTGCATTAAAAGATCGTTCATAATGCAAAAAGTGATAAAACACAACCCTCTCTATACTTTTTTTTTTAATTGTATTCACCAATATCCTTTTATTGGTTCAATGGCACACTGGTATAACTGGTATAAATATGTATATATTAGGCTAATATAATTATGTTACTATTATTATATCTCGGAGTTACTGTTTTTAATTGTTTTTCAATAGACATATTAGCAATACTAATTGTATATTTATTAGGTTCCATTTACGAAATAATAAGATTTTTTTAAAATTTTATTAATCATATTTTCTAGCTCATTCCTTTTGAACTGTTTTTTTTTAAACCACTTTTTAAACTAAATGTGGAAACCATTTGACGGAATCATATTGAAAATTGTCAATAATCGTTAAAAACTCGCGGTTTGCAGTGGCCTAGTAGTTAAATTTATATTAGTGTCTCTCTGATGTAGATCTAAGTTTGCGTCTTTTACAATTATATTCGTCTCAAGAGCGCATTATTGATTTTATCTATCATATCTCGTACCTGGTGCGACGGACACTTGCTCGATTTATGTGATTATCGTAGATTGCAATAAATCGATAATCGAACTTCTTTTATTAAAAACAAAAATTTTAACAAAAAAACGAATTTTCTTGAAAAGAAAAGTATGAGACTACTTAAAAGTCAATATAATTATTAAGATAATATAATGTAGTTACAATTATTGTTATTTTGGAGTGGTGTCAGCCAAGGAAACATATTCTACAATATATATAGCAATAGACACCGATCAAATTTGTTTATTTTTTGATTTTTTGTGAATCCGAAGTACACTAACTAATTTGTCTAAATATGGGTAGACCTATTAAAGATGCTGCTCATAGAACGCACCCTTACTGTAAGCCGTTAAGGAGTTCCATTGATCATTATATTTGACTACGGCAATTCCTTGACAATAACGACGTTACGGTAGGTGATTCAAATATCCGGATAGCCAATAAAAGATTCGGCCGAGTATCATTAATTTGCTCCTAAGAACTGAAGAGTTCCGTTACTTTGTCATGGATCCCATAATCAGAACCTAACCAAACTCTTATGAAACTACTCTTGAAATACATCATTTCCAATAAAGAAAGAATCATCGAAATCGGTTGACGGGATATTGAGTTATTCGTCCATTTGTCGCGCATTTACATAATGCAAATTTAAGATTTGTATGATTTTCTTATAAATGTCATTGTCAGAATTGAACGAAATTAAGAAATGGAACCACAAGAGAAGCGACAGCTTTCAAATAAAAAAAGGTTCATCAGAATAGGTTCACCCAGTCGAAAATTCTGAGGTAACAATTATAAAAAAATGCAGTCGAATTGACAACCTCCTCTTTTTCAATTTTTAAGTCGGTTAATAAGAAGTTCGATTATCTCACTGAATACGAATATTAACTCGCAATCCGATTAATGTCGTTTTCATATATTAAATGAATGCAGTTAGAAATGGACGCAAAGAACACAATGACATCCGTTTTTTTTGTATCAACGGACCGATAGCGAATTCTGAGCCATGTCCACTCTGTTCTCCGACATGCTATAGCTTGCGTAGTCTAAGTTCTGTGACTCTGAGAGTCTGGAGTTCGATTTCAGTTAGAACACAGAACAGTTTAATACGTCGAATACCCTTCCCTGTTTCTTTAGCAGTAATATGGTGGAGGTGTTCTAGGGAGACAACATGGGAACATATAAAGTTATTTCTCATCCTGGCAAGATAGCGAGACCTCAGACCGCAGACCTCAGGCGCGGTAGAGCGTCGCAGCGCCAGGAACAATACGGAATTATTGGGAAAGACTGAATGATCGCTTTCATAATTTTTACCATGACGATATTACTGTAGACGTCCACGGCGCGACGGCAATACAGGAAGTCTAGTACATGGAAATATATGAAGAGGCTCTTAAATTTCCGTCGACTGTAACGTTATGCAGTGGACGTCGATGGCACATCCTCTTATACCGTGACGGTATCCGGCCTCTCTGTAAGACCGTACCGTCGCGACAATTTTGCGATGTAGTGCGTCGTTACAAGGATTGATATTGACATGTGAGCGTGTTTCGTGTCCGCGCTCGCCCGCCTCCGCCAATTTTGGCCCAAAAAACTCGGTACACTAGGTTTTTAATAGTAAAAAAGGCATTTAAATATGAAGTTCTTACTTTAATCGTATAAGTAGAGATGAAATTTTGTTTCTTGGATAAGGAAATTTGTTTCATTAATATAGGTTTCTCAACTTCTACATCTAAATCTTTCTTCGTGTACACGAAGAAAGATTTAGATGTGGAAGTTTCCCAACTATCCCATCATTTCGATTAGAATGTTTCTTAGATAAGAAGCAGTTATATGTTGGGATATCAATAATATGTGAATTTTTATCAATCTAAAATTCTGTTAAGATGAGTATATCAGAATCTAACCTTATCTATCAGATTTTTATTGTAACCTTTAACCACACACAGGTTTTATCAATGCTTCTTACGTTTTGGTGAGCCAAAACTAAACTACTATCAGTTTTATGTATATAAAAATTGCAGAGTTCAGAATGATCTATTTGATAACTTCTGTTAATCTTTGTCCCGTCAATATCCTCCAACATGTGGTCAACGTAATCAAAAATGCAACTGGTTTGGTAAGCTAATATGTCGCCCAAACCAGTACACGGAGCAAAATTTTTGATGAGCAAATGGTTTTTGTTTGTGACATTGACAGAACGTAGCAATTTATTTTAGAAGCAGAATACTTTATCAATTGCGTGCATAGCAGTGAACGCATCTGTGCGTGAAAACTAGAAATATAAGTACAGCAATTGTTGAATGAATAATCTATGTCTTTTTTTTTCTGTTTTAATTTTGTGCGCATAAGAGAAATACATACAGGATATTTACACAATTTTATAGTATACATTATTACATTTTTATTCTAGTATGGTATACACATTAAATGAAAATTCAGTAAAAAATTGTTTTATTTTTGTATATGGTAACCTTTTTAGGTTTTTTCATATTGAAACAAGCGCAACTCGGTTTCTCAAGTATACTGGTGGCTCACCTTCATCTTTTCGTATCATGACTTTGCCATTGACCATCCAGCACTATCGAAATTTATGGTTCGTGCAGAAAGTACGAGCTAACATATACTCCTTTTTTGTTTTGTTGGTAGGATTTTCAGATCTATAAATTGGTAATATAATACCTAAATGCGTAGTGCCGAACTTTTGACTTTAATCATTTGCTTAACTGTCGATAAAAATGTATATCTTAGTAATACGTTCGCCATTTCGGCGATCACAATTATATTTTTGTGTGTTTTGTTATAAATACAGAAGACGTCTCTGATATCAGTGGTTACAACTGAAATTCCGACGTTTTTGAAGACATTATCAATCAAAGAGTAAATATCGGTTTCACTTTCTTTATTTTTATACGGGATAATTTTAAATTCTATATTGGTTTTTCGTGAATATCGATTGAGCATATCAAATTTGTTTTCCAAAATGTTTATTTATAGAGGTGTTTTCTTGTGATATTCTTTGAGATTAGTTATGTTCATATGGACTTATTTTATTTGTGATGATATGTTTCAATGCACTTTTCCAATTCCTCATTTGTAGATTTAATGGCCGCTTTTTCTCTTACCTTCTTAATATGTTTTTCCAAGTTATTTTGTTTATTTAATAATTCATTTGACATTCCTCTCATTTCACTTTTGCATGAATCAAAATAACCTTCTTTACCTTTATCAGATATTATTCATCTTTGTTATTGAAGTGTAATTAAGAAACATGTTTTACGTATATTTTCTTATTGCGAGTATTCATTTTCTTTAGCAGTCATTACTTATTATAATTTTTGTCCTTAATTTAAAATAATTCATAGCTTATCTTCAAAATTATTTATTTAGCATTTATTTCCTTAACCAACTTTTTTTTATTTAAAATCTGAATTTTCAAAATTTTTCTCACGTAGCTTCCTATTTCATGACCATTATAGCCGTATTTTATATATTATATTTTGAGGTCACAGGAGTCACCCTGACAATTTTCCGATGGGGTTTGTATGGCTGTCTGTGTGTGTGATGCGTGCGTGCATGCATGAGTGCGTGCGTACATGCGTGTGTGTGTGTGTGTGTGTGTGTGTGTGTGTGGATATACGTAAACTTTCATATTTTTTGAACAGCTTGACCGATTAGAATCAAACAAATGGCAAATGAGATTTCTTATAAAATTGGATCGAGAAATATCAAAAATAAGTATTATGAAAACCTGTTTTATTCGAATAACTTTTACGCTGCTTTACCGATCGATTCCAAGAACTAATCAGCTCTTCGCATCAAAAAACCACGTTGATCGCCGCCAGTCCGGTAAAAATCGGTTGATTCGTTCGTGATATATCGTTAACGAAAAATATTGAAAAAAATCATTTTAGTAAATTACTCTGAAATTTTATGTCTGATCATTGAAAGTTACCGGAATGTTGTAGAGGTGGCCTTTAGGGTCAAACAGTTTGTTTTCTATTAATTTTGTATGTGTTTTTGATATTCGTTTTGTATGATTTTCGCAACCCTACCTTGTGATGTGAAAATTATCATGTTCGAAGTGACCTGAAATTAGCGTTCGGTCTTTTTGATGTCAACGTATCGTCCTAACGTTTTCTGTGAATTGTAAAGTTCAGGCTTCCGAATGGCATGCAAGCTACCAGAGAGTGGCTCATATACTCGTCCATGGACTACGGTCACTGTCGCCCAAGGACACTCATAAGGGTCACCAGTCTCTTGGTTAAGAATAAGATATCTGATGAAAGTGGAAGTGAGCTAGCTCATGGAGGAAGGATTGGAGGGGACAGTGGACCACCAAAACTCTCACTCATGGGACGAAATGAATTAGAAAATAAAATTTAAGTAACGAAATCTTTTCACACCAATTTCACTCACACTTGATTTTTTTGTAATCCCATATTCCCACCGTACAGTAGCATCAGATAGCTTAAGTGACTCGTAAAAACATTTTTATTACGATATAATATAGCAATAGACAAATAATTGAACAATTATTCAAGTAGATTTCTGAAAACTTTTTTTTATATTTATGCAAGACATTTCATAGCACATTTTTTATTCATCGAGTAATTATAACTTGAGTCATGTAGATATCTTACACGTGTATCAAAACACGGTTAATAAAACTGACCAGGCATATTCTTTACTTTTGTACGAAGCACCTGGAAAAGGAATATTCCGATCTGGAATTTATTGTCCTCTGGTAATCAGCCAGAATCTTCACTTCCTTATCTGGAGTACAATTACCAAATAAAATTTATACAAATTATAAAAGTTATTATAATTCTTTACATTATGAAAGTTACACAATTCATTATGATTACATTTTTATTCAAGACCACATTAAGTTAATTCATCCTATTTCTATTGTTATCGCTAATGATTTCCGATGTATTCTTGCTAAAATTATCACGTTTGAATTATTTAAATGAATGAAAACATTTATGATAAATGAACTTATTCATTTATCATAAATGTTTTCATTCAATTTTAAATCTGTGAATTTACTAATTGATATTGAAGAGTAGTTTTTGGCGACAAATTGCTGTAATATTCCACAACTCCTAACCGTTAAAGAGTGCTGTTGCTTCAATCAGCTTAGATTCATGAGATGATTTCTCCCATCCGCCAAAACTTGAATGACTAAAAAAACTTAAAGATACTGTATGCGCCTATAATATTTAAGGCTATCTCTAGACTTCCCTGCAATTCATCATCACGTTCTGACTTAATGATTGTGGGACTGCCTCAGGAGTATAATACCTACTCGTTCAAATAAAAATGAGATTTTCGAAATCGATTGACAATTGGCAAAATTATCGCTGAACATACAATAAAAATATATATAGAAGAACATATAACCTCTTCCATTTTTTAAGTCGGTTAAAAACATGCGATACTGTGAGATATCACTTAAGCTGTAAAATTCACCTTCAATAAATTCGTTTCATTTTTTTTTTGGCAACCAGTGCGTAGATTAAACGCATCTTAACCTTCTTTACTCTCCTAATCAAAGTCTACATGGATTTGGAATACTATTTTCCGTTGTCTCGAGACAGTGTATGAATCATTGAATAGGGTATCCGGTTTGTTTGCCCAAAACTCATGCGACAGCCGAAAGGAATGTCGTCGGGTCTTCTCCCTTCTCTGCCCCTCCCTGCCCGACGATATCACAATCTACCCATTTTGTGTGCAATTGACGACAAATCTCGATTCGCAATTGCGTGAGCGCACTGCGCCAAGGATTACGCGAACGAGAGCTAAGTGCTTTATGGGATTGGAATCCAAGAATAATGGATATATTTTTGGAGATTAAGACAATAAATGTCAAGTGAACGCGTATAAATTAGTACATGCCATCAACGTTTTTTTACAGTTAAAGTAATACGGGATGCACTTAATAAAGAGTACTTTAGGTGGTTATATCCAAGTAGAATTATGGTTTTTTTAGTATGAATACAATAAAAGGAGTCTAGAGACTATTATGAATGACAATATTTTTTCCGTACACAAGTGGAAACAGTGTTTCGAAGCATTAGATATCCGGTTCGAATACCAACACAGAATTGCAAAGAATTAGATACCACAATCGGACCATTATACTAGCAAAACAAAGCTTTGTGTGGGCTCGCAAGATTTTTAACTTTCCGCCATAAATAATGAAATTTTTTATAAAAAATGCAAAGTTATTGTTTTCAGTCCGATTTTCGAAAATCGAATATTTGATGTTTCAGAGTCTTAAGAATCTATTTTTACCATTTCCCTATGGACGTCTGTATGTCTCCGTGTGTGTATATGTATGCGTACATCTTTCATAACTTTAGAGCGAAGTAAGTAACCGACACGCAGAATACGATAATCGAAAGTGGTTCAATCACATAAGATTTCCTGAAAAATTGAATTAATTCCGCCTGATTGTGAAGAATTACGAGTGCAAAATTTTCAAAAAAGCGTTTTCTTGAAATAACTTTTAGACAACTATACCTACTGATACCAAAAGCCAATCATCTCTTTTCCTCTAACAATTTCACAGACGGCCCTATACTGCATTAAACATCAGATAATGTTTTTAAGAGATATTTTCGGAGAAAAAATTTTCGAAAAGTGTTGTTTATAATATTTTATGCCTATGACATCTATCGTTGTACCTACTATTAAATACCAAAATATATCTAGTTAACTTCTTTATATTTAGATTATTGCCAAATGAATGGAAATCTATTAATTTGTTGAAGCGTTATTGTTGGAGAAAAATTTCTCAAAATGTAATTTCTCAAAACAAGTTGTTCACTTTAAAAAACAACGTCGATCGTTTCAAACTGCGTCAATGTCAGTTAATTCGTTGGAAAGATATTGTCAACCAAAAATTTGTAAAAGAGGTTTTTTTTTAAAAAAATATAACATGAAATTTTTCACGCATTAATATTTGGTACTCGATCATATTTTTCCGCTTAAAAAAACAGCATCGAATGCTGTAAATGAAATTAAAATCAAGTAATGTGTTATAAAAATGTTAAAACTGAAATACTAAAAAGAAAATACGTCTTTTAATTTTGCGGAAATAAAGTTGAAAAATTTTCATAAATTGAAACTACTATGTTTTGTCCGATTATAGAAAATATAATTTTCATCAGATTTTGAAATTTTGAGCACCTTAGAAGATTTCTAGAAGAACATAGATAGATATCGTGATCATTTCCCGAGTGATATCTGTATTTCGGTATGTGTTTGTATTTGTAAGTAAGCCTTTCATAACTTTTGAACAGATTAACACTTCAAAACGAGGTTTATGTCATGGAAAATATATGAAAACTCTGCTTAGACTGTCAGAAAACTTGAACCAATTTCGCCTGTTATATTTTGAGAAATCTCAAATATTTAATTTTCTAAAGAATTGTATTTTGAAATAACTTTTATACAACTCTTATCACCTATTTTCCCCAAAGAGATGCAACAATGCTTATTGAATTTGACGTCAGCAGTCGTCATACGTCATATTCAGGTAGTTAAAAAGAGCGAAAACGATAGGATGTGATAACTTTTTCGATAGCATAAATTACAAAATAACTCGGTGTAAAAGGGAATTTCCTAAGTATTGTTATTATACACTAACGCCTGTTACCCAAAAGGGTAGACAGACTACATTTCCACATAGTAGAATCTCTATTTTACATCTACCAAACTTTTATGCAAGCTCGTCGGTTTCAATTGCTTAAAATGAGGCAGTTTTCAGTTTCCGTACTCAAAGGGTGTAAACGGGACCCTATTATTAAATTTAATTATTTGTTAATAATATTATTTTAATTTAATTGTTTATTAATAATAATTAAATTAAAATAAAGTTACAAATTAAAGAGGATCCTCATATAAGAAACGCGTATTTCTTCGGCATTTTTTGTTAATTCTTAATTTTCTTTAGTGTTTTGTTAATTTGTTAATTTTATTATTTTTAAATTATCTGTTTAAAATATTACAAATAATTATAATAAATAATATTCTATTTTAAAAATACCTGCTATACAAGATAAGGTTATTTAAAATATTTATTCTAATGATGCTACAATGTTAGAACTCTGCATAGACGTGCACGGTACTACATACGCAGTCAGGCGGAGCCGCTACCCAAATCCTTGGGCTTAGAACGCATCTACATCACAGCAAACTGCATTCGTTGCATCCGCCGTACGGTACATGCACATTCAAATGCATTTCAATTGAACACTAGACGCATACATAGTGCATGCAAATTCGTTAATCCGTATTTAGGGCGAGCTATCCGGATTACTAAGCGTATGTGACCTGTAATACTAACTATAGTGGGTGAAACGATTGGATCGCTACTGAATACACGAAATAAGGATTGCTTTGGAGTTTCGTACTTATTAATTCGAATGGAAACCTTCAAGGTGGAATATTTTTGCTTTTCTATCCTGCCATAACTGTTTTTATGAGTTTTTTATTG
Organism: Eumeta japonica; assembly: GCA_005406025.1. Classification (NCBI taxonomy): domain Eukaryota; kingdom Metazoa; phylum Arthropoda; class Insecta; order Lepidoptera; family Psychidae; genus Eumeta; species Eumeta japonica. The sequence continues at coordinate 6,180 of BGZK01002492.1, read as the reverse complement.
TTTTCTATTTAACTTTAACACGGTTGCAGTAATCGTTTGCTGATACTTCTTAAAAGTTTAGTGCAATTTATTTATGTTTTTGTTACATTTTTAATGATATGGATCATTTTAAAAATATTATAATTTTGGTTTTACGTAACCTATGAAATATCAATTTACAGGACTTACTTAAAATATATTAAATAAATATATTTAGAATTTTCAGTAAAACTCGTGTACGACATATATACGCAAAATTTATCTTCTAGCTTCTTCTCTTTCTCAAAAAACTTGTAACTTTAATAAGCTAATAGTTCTTCAACAGTTGAACTTATGACATTTCATGTAAATACTGAACGAACCGGCAAAGGCAAATCGCATCGAGAGCATCCAGGGTCATAGCAGCGAACGAAGTGGCATCTGTAATTGCATTGACCGTAAATTTAATTGCATCTCTCCCTTCAGGCTTGTACTTTACGGATATATTTTCTCAATGGTAATAACGTATCGCATAAAATGTAATGTGTATCCAATACAGGTCGGTAATTAATTAGTCATCCAAAAAGTTTGTTTTTAAGCAGGTTTTTAATAAACATGCTTAAAAACTTTTTAATTCAAATTAAATTATTATTTAAAAAAGATTATGTTACAAACATTTTATTAAATATTCCTTTTAATTCCATTGATAAAACTCAATTAGTGGCATTATTTTGCATATTTTTTTTTAAACACATGGTTGAACATTTAGGAAAAAGACCTAAAATTTATGATTTCGGAAAATATTCAGGTTTCAGAGGAAAACTTATTAATGCATGCTTTTACCATTAAGCCAGTCTAACGACACCCCGCACTGCCGGAAAAAAATGCCCATGAGTGAAAATTTCGGCAGCCTGCTCGCCTTCTCCGCTATCAGTCAACTCCCCCTTCATCAGCTATTCTGTTCTTTCCCAAAAGACCGGCAACACACCGGTGATTCCTTTGGGGTTGCCAGTGTTCATGAGCGGCGGTGATCACCTGCTATATGGTGGCTCCGATATTTGTTTGTTTATTGAAATTACGAAAAAAAAATTTGAAAACCGTTGACCCTGCGCCAGGATTTAAAAACGTGCGTTTTCTAAAGTCCCACTGTTTTCACTTCAATGTTCGAAAATTTAATTCTTATCAGATCTTTTGGCGTCCTAGAATCTGTTTGAACCATTTTCAGTGATGTGTCATGTCTGATTGTATTGTGTGTGTGTGTGGGTGTGTGGTGTACATGCGTGTTTTTTATAGCGAGGAAATTCCTTTAGTCTCGGGCTTAGATGTTTTGCCTAGTACATGTCGGACTCGAACATTAACTTAAGGTGACGATGTTAATGCTAATACCGACTAAACCTCCATATCCCTTTCCCGAACTCGATCCCCACGTCCGCCGCTAGGCATTACTTCCGTGGGGGAGGATTTAGCTACTGCTTTCTTCTGTAGCTAAGATGTTGCAACTTCTGCTTCTGTTGTTGTCCACTTGCCCTTTTCGCTTCGATGGAACGCAAGTCTATGGGACTTCTGTTTACCAAATGTGTTGATAGCGTTCCAAATTGCTTTGATGACGCTTATTGCTTCTATCGTCTCTGGTTGAATATCTGCAAGACATTTTTCTGCATTTATCACGCTGTGGGATAAACACACACATAAAACCTGTAGCTGAGGAGAAACACTGCTAACACGCGTCTCCACGTGTGGATTAGAAGCTCTCATGCCCTTTCAGGGCATAGGGTTGGAGTGAAATAAAATAACTCCCGTGTACAAAACTCACCGTAATGCTAAGGTCATGTCTCTGGCACCGGTGGTCTAGGCTTAACTGAACGGACCGCGAGGTAGAAACCTATAAAAAGTTACCCCAAGTCAAGAGCGGAACCGTCTCGAAGACTGAATGGCGCTGGGAACAGGCGTCCGCTACGGTTCAACCCCAGGGCACCTGGTCCAACCTGTTATTATCATGGCCTTACTCCAGTATCACTGTGGGCTCTGCTGGAGTGGACATTTATTTCCCTGTACTCGTGGGATCAAAGATGAAAAATATTTGAAAAACACACAAGAAGAAGATGAAAGTGGAACAAGCGGGCAAACTGCCCATCAAACATCGCGCAATCGAAGCGCAGAAACGGAGAAACTGATGAAGATCTTATCAGTCTCTAAAGAGGAACGGATTTCGGGCAAAGGACGGAACGCTTTAAAGGCAGCACTAGAGTCTGGCCTGGAGTTCACCAAGGAGCAAGCTATGGATATCCTGGGAAAGCTCATCAAAGACTTACGAGGCTTTGCAGACCAAAAGTGAACGTCCATAAACCGATCAAAAACCAGCTGGTGAGCATCGAAGGTGTCTGAGATACTCCAGAAGCTGGAAACTCAGGAGCAGGGTGAACGACAGAAGACCCAGAGGTCTCAGCGAAGAACACCACCTCCTCGGACGAACGATGTGACTACCGACACCAACACGGAGATGGAACTAGAGACAGATGCAGACCTGGAGTCTACCCAAGACAACCGAGAGGTGAGAGGCGAAAAGGAAAATTCGCTCCTGAGGATGGAACAGTGCGCACTACTAAGAAGCTGAGAGACTTTGGACCTAGCCACAGCCGAAACGACAGTACAGAAGACCGAGAGAAAACGTGAAAACGTTTGGCAAAGTCTTGTCTAAAAAAGAGAAAAAGAAGCCAAAGAGCGGTTACCGAAACAACCGGCAAACAAATCTCGGCGGAGCCTAAGCGGAAACAACCGCGAAAATTCACCAGACCGGACGCCTTAATCATTCGACCTGCTGAGAAGGCTAAATATGCCGAAATACTGCGTCGAATTAAAAAATGTCCCACAAGATCAGACCCGTGACGTGGTTGACAAGGTCAGAAGACAAGTAACGGAATATGCTTATAACGCTTTCCCGAAAGAGCGCAGACAAGGGACAGGCTCTGCTGAAGACTATCCAGAGCATCCAAAGCCCAAGTCATCTGTAAAGGCCCAGAAGAACAGCGAGATCCGGGACATTGACGAGGAAACAACTAAGAACGATGTCCGGGAGGCCTACAAGAGGCAGCTGGGGATGACTATAAGATACCTGAAGGGTCATTAAAATTCGTCCAGCCTAGAGGCACCCAGACCGCCTCTGTACGCTTACCAGCAGCAACAGCGCAGAAGATACTCGGAGAGAAAGGCAAGATACGAATCGGCTGGGTGAATTGCCGTATCAGAGCAGTGAAGACTCCACTACGATGCTACAGTGTTGGCACTTTGGCACTTTGGACACAACCGTCTGGGCTTTGCATCAAATGTGGGCAAACAGGTCATCAGGCTGCTCAATGCCCAAATAAGTCGAAATGTGTTTTATGTGCAGAAAAATCCGGCTCCCAGGATACCGCTCATCAGTCTGGTTCTGGTCGATGCCCGGTCTTCCAAGAAGCACTACAGAAGCTGACGAACAAACGAACATGAAGATACTGCAGCTTAACATCAATCACTGCGAAGCTGCGCATGACTTGCTTATGCAAACAGTACAGAGCTGCAAGTTGATCTTGTGATCTTGTCGGAGCCATATAAACATCTAGCTGGACAACCTTGGGGACGGATGTCACCACCAAAGCAGTGATCTGGGCCTGTGGTAATCTTCCTTTCAGAGTGCAGTTAACAATGGCAGCGCTGGCTTTGTAGCAGCATCAGTAGATGGCATCCGTTACTACAGCTGCTACGCACCACCAACCTCTCTATTGCTGAATTTACTGACTTTTTGGATCGACTGACCGAGGATGCGAAGCAACATCATCCAGTGGCGATAGCCGGGGACTTCAACGCCTGGGCAGTGGACTGGGGCAGTAAGCAGACTAATGCACGAGGAAGAACTACTTGAAGCATTTTCTACACTAGATATTGTCTTGCTCAACAGTGGTGACAGGCCGACCTACACCAAAGGTGACGCAAGCTCGATTGTAGACCTGACTTTTGTCAGTACCAGCCTTGCTAAAGGTAGCATCAGCTGGGTAGTACTAGACATCTACACTGCAAGCGACCATCATGCGATACTCTGGGAAACATCTAAAGACCGGAACCTCAGGGGACCTATCAAACAAAAACACATTGGTTGGAAGGTGAAATCTTTGACCCAGAAGTATTACTAAGCTCTCGATAGTGATCCGATCGAGACTAAATGTGCAGAAGACCATACTAAGGCCTTGATGATGCGAGTAACGCAAGCTTGTGATGCCAGTATGCCTCGCAAACGTGTTTATGAATTCAAGACCTGCGGTACATTAGTGGAACGACCACATCAGCAACCTCCGTAAAGAGTGTCATAGAAGAGAAGAATATCTCAGCGTAGCTATAAACGACCTAACTCTGCAGTGCTGATTGCAGAGTACAAAAAGCTCGTCATGAACTAAATAAGGCCATAAAAGAGAGCAAAGTAGATGCTGGAAAGAGCTTATACGAGGACAAAGACGTCTGGGGTCGGCTACAAGGTGGTCATGACCCACCTGAAGAAACAACAAATGCCGTCACCTACGTGCCCTCAACTTCTTCAGAAAATCGTCACTGCACTGTTTCCACAACAACGCAGCTTTGATTATCAGTTAGAGCCAGGCGAACTGGACGACATTCCACCTGTCACTGAAGAAGAATTGCTGGAGGCTTGTAATCGCGCAGGGAATAATAAAGCGCCGGGATTGGACGGAATTCCGAATATAGCCTTGAAGACCATCATAAAGGCAGCACCATCATTATTCCTAGAAGCTTACAACTCATGCCTCAAGGAGGCTTTTCCTCGTAAATGGAAAGCAACGATTGGTACTACCGAAAGGTAAGAAACCACCAGAAGAACCGTCATCTTACCGTCCACTCTGCATGTTAGACACGGCGGGCAAGATATTCGTATAATTCACCAGCGAATAGATGCAGTAGTCGACCCACTCCTCGCAGACAATCAGTATGGATTTCGGAAAGGACGATCGACCCTGGACGCAATCAGTCTGGTTGTTAATACAGCGAAGGAGGCCATCGCAGGAACAAGATGGAAGGGTGGAGCGAAGAAGTATTGCCTGGTAGCTGCGTTGGACATCAGAAATGCTTTCAACTCCGCCAATTGGGACTGCATCATGCAAGCTCTCGACGAGAAGAACGTGCCAGCATATCTGCGCAGACTAGTGGTTAGTTACTTCACAGATAGAGTGCTGAAATACGACACGAAGAATGGCCCAAAGAATGATGTAACCGGTGGTGTTCCGCGGAGCTCTGTTCTCGGTCCACTCCTGTGGAATATGTACGATGGTCTTCTGAGATTGAATCTTCCAAGATGTGTCAAACTTGTAGCATGCAGATGATGTTTGCCGCAGTGATCGTCGCCAAACATCTCGACGAGATTCAACATCTGTTTGACATCACTTTAAACAGATCAACCAGTGGATGGATTCAGTGAACTTACAACTGGCCAAGCAGAAGACCGAAGCAGTGCTTATTACCAGCCGGAAAAATTGAAACAATTACGCTAAAAGTCGGAGACCAAGAAATCACATCACAACCTCATATACGATATCTGGGGTGAAGCGATGCCCGACTCAACTTTAAGCAGCAAGTGGAACACGTCTGTACTAAAGCATCAGCAGTAAGAGCTGGTCTCGCACGACTGATGCCGAACGTCGGAGGTCCAAAGCAGAGTAGCGGCTATTATTGTCATCTGTAGTCACGTCGGTGCTCACCTACGGAATATCCATTTGGGCTGACGCACTAGAAAAGCAAGATTCGTGGAGAAAGGCTGGACCAATATATCGGATGAGTGCACTACGAGTCGCAAGCGCTTTCCGCACCGTATCTGAGGAAGCTGTGTGCGTCATTTCCGGGACTCTACCTCTACGAGTCCTAGCTAAGGAAGACGGAACCTTTACCATCGAAAGACGACAACCACATCGAGCGCTGAAGAACTCAGGATAGAAGAACGACAGAAGAGCATCGCACGTTGGCAGCGTCAATGGGATGCCGCAGAAAGGCAGGTGGACGCACTACCTCATACCGCGGATTGATGTTTGGCTGAACCGGAGTCACGGTGAGGTCAACTTCTATCTCACACAGATGCTATCAGGACATGTCTGCTTTCGAGAGTATTTACACCGCTTCAAGCACGACAATTCTCCGGAATGCCCGTCCTGCCCAGGGTAATCGAAAATGCGAAGCATGTTTTCTTCG
>BGZK01002491.1:0-54372 GCA_005406025.1 Eumeta japonica | reverse complement strand
TTAATCTATAAAAAATGTTTATGATTTTTTGAAAATTTATAATGTAATATATTGCAAAATCTAACTGGCTCTTATATTTAGAAGGTGCGTGGAACGTTGCAAACAACATCAAAATTGTTGACCTATCTCGAAAATATCGTTAGAGAAAACTTAAAAATAAAAATCTAAAATAACTCTTTAAAGTTCTTCTTGAAGTAATGTTTCTTAATTCTGAGCTTTCTTCGCTATCGAAATTGCGTCAAAAGGCCTCAGAGCATATCAAAACGAAACGACACGTTTGACAGATATCGTAGTTTAAAATTAAAATAATACATTGATAATTAAATATGTATATATATATATCACAGTGGGAAGTTTTAAATGATATAAACGTACATCATAGCGGGAAGGAAGATAATAAATATTATAAAGGGAAATTTTGGGGATGGTCTGCAGTGTTAACAGTTTCACTGATTTATTTTTCTTTTTGACGTAATAACGTCTTATAAATCAATGAACGCCGTCTGCACGCACGAAAAAGCATGACTCTTTGTCGCGTTCCGTCTGAGCCGAGTGTACGAGCGAGAGCACCGAACGAGCGATCTCTCTTCCACTCCATCGGCCGATGCGTCCGAGTAGAAGAGAGACAGCGGCCGCACACAACCTACACGTGAACTGTTTTGTCAACTGTTTATAAAGTGAAGTGAAAAGTTAATATGGTTTCCATTGTTTATTACAACAACAATTGCTGCAAAAGATAATAATTCAATTCAATTCATAAAAGTATGCAATTTTTCATTATTGTTTTCTTATGATGTTATCACGTAAAATTATCGCTCATAAACCGACTTTACAGACAACCAATTTTTTTTTGTAATATGAGTTAGCCTTGTAAACTGTCGATTACATATATTAAGTTCGGTTGGTTTGTGCATTTTTGAGATGAAAGATTCAGAAACAATGTTCAATGATATTAAAAATATGTAAAACCCAGCTATAGGAGTTATTTTCGTTTGATTGAAACTAAAAACTATAAAAATGGAATTAGTAGATAGACTCTTTAAAGTTGGTAGAATAAAAACTTGGATATTCTATAGAAATTTACAACATTGTGTTTTGGTTTCTTATGATTGGAAGATTGTCCCCCCAACTCTACGGACTGGATAGATACTTGAATTTTAAAAAAACTACCCATGAACCAATGATTTTCACATGTTACATTCAGATTTGAGTTTTGAGAAACGTCAATGAAAACAATGTCTATTTACAGTTTATCGATGAAGGCTCATATTTTGAACGCAAGCAATACGACCGTGGCTTTAAACGAGGGTACGATTAGCGAAAGCTTTAAAAGCTCCGACGCTCGGTGGGGTCGGAGACTGCCCGTCTGGCGACTTATTGCTCGCACATTTGTGCCGTTCCGGCGTCCGGCCGCTGCGGGTTTTTGGACGTGTCGTCACATTTAAATCGGTTTGCGTTCGGCGCGGGATAGGCTTTGTTTTGTTTTAGGGCCGAACTCGTTCGGAATTGACAATCGGCGGAGGACGGCGATAGCGAAAACAGTGGTAAGCCCTACGATTGTGCGATGTGAATAATTTTTGTTATTGTCTAAACGTTATTGTTTCTATTGCGTTTCCTTATAGTAACAAGCGATAAATAAAATGGCAATTTTCAATATAATTTCTTTTTGTTAATTTTGAACTGTATTATTCCGAAGCAAAGCCTTATACTTCACTAAATACTGACATTAAATGGATGTATCATAAATTCCCTCATTTTTCATACTGCAGCATATTTTTGTCGATCATGATACTGATTTTGATTCTGTTCTCGATTTCGATTCCATCTTCATTCTCAGTCCGGCAGACGGTTTCGTTCTATATTCTAATTCCTGTTTTGCTCTAGATTTCAATCTCTTTTCTGATTCTGATTCCGATGCTGATTCTGCTAGAGATTTTGACCCCCCCTTTTGCTCTCGTTCCTGGTCCTGATCCTAATCTCGATTGCAATCCCTAATCCGCTAACAATTCCTTATATCGAAAATATAAGTTATCTAAAAACACTGAAAAACTCTTTTCTTTCTCTGTAATAAAGATCTCAAATACTAATTTCAAGGCCCTAGCTTAAATACTAAAAGTGTTCATGTTTAAATTAACAACTCCTATTTCTCTCTTTTCAGGGTAAAATTTTTTAAAACACTTAAATATGTATTTCTTTATTTAAAAGAGTACTAATTTTAAAACTAACGCTATTTCAATATATAAGTTCACCCCCTTTTCACACGTTCAGGAATATGCTTTTCAAGACCCCTATTAGTGCTTACTTAAATTATAGTAGTAAGGCTTGTCAACGATCTTAAATTTCTACAACTAGCTGCTTCAGCTATATGTCCATCAAGTTTCTGCTTTTATTTCGTAGGTAATAGAATTACACTTGAAATAAGTCGTTAGTATATTTATTGACATTAACACCCATTCCAAATATTAATAAACCATAAGAATAATGGGCAAGAATCTCTAGATTTGCTATTTGCCATCGAATTCAATTCAAAAGAGAAAATTTTATTTTAATCTATATGATTTTTTTATATATGTATAGCATTAACTTCTTTAGTCGTGGATCGATTTGAAAAATAATATTTTTGTTAGAAAGGGTGTACACTCGAGGTCATCCCATATAGTTACAAAATTCGGATCTAACTATGGAATCTCAGAGAAATCGAAGGATATCGTCAAATATTATAGGAAAATATAGTGTATGAGCTCTTCTTTTAGTCAGTCGCAAACACTTAGTTTGCGACTGGGAGTCATCATATCATCCTACTGAGGTGATGGTGGAAGCCATAGCACTCCTTAACAGTAAGGAGTTCGGGGATAATACTGTGATTTGTTACAAGAAACTACTCTTCAAAGACTATTAGTAACACCAAGTATACACAGAAATAAAATTACTTATTACTCTATTTATATATTTTTTATGTGTTTAATTCCAAGGTGAAAATCTAAGCAGAAACACATTAGAACTCTTAAGAGATTACAGTGTAAATCCGGTGAATTAATTTGACATGGGAGTGAATGTAAATGTGATCTGTATTGATTGTAGTACTTTTATACTATGAAGAATAAAAATAATTTATATAGTTTGCATAAAAATGATTTCATAATTATACTCCAATTAAGAATATAAAAACCTTTAATCACAACACAATAAATTCTGGCTGGGAACTTCTTTTCCACTTGCTCCGTACGAGGGCCACTCTGGAATTTTTGAAATACTGGCAAACGCCGCGTTTTCCATTTTAAACATTTTCAAAGGTTATGATTGCGCATGCGTACAAGTTCCCTTCACTACAAAAGCGCGCAAATTTGTCACTTCCCGCGTTTTTATGCGTAGGTGTCGTAAAGTGTGTTATAGTGAAACAAGTAATGTATTTGAAACATTAGCACTGTTGTACTATTATGATTTTTAGATTAGTCTATCCAAAGAATAATGTGTGCAGTGTTTATGGTCAGCGTTTAATAATGAAGCGCCATCTTGAATCATTGCGTTTTTATGGCTTAGAGAATTTTGCAATAGACGCTCCTCACTTCAAAATGAAGAACATCGGGAAGATCTGTTTCAACAGTCACTCCAGATAAAGTTGCCCGTGTTTGCAATCGATGCATCTACCACATGATTCATAATACCATTGGGATTGGATTCACGGCGGTATATAAGATCTTGCATGATGAATTTAAAATTGAAAACGATGATTTTTGTTAAATTACGCAATGTCAAAAATCCGAACGTGTAGAGATCGGTCGACAGGCATTAAATAAAAGCGATCACCATGTAATATCTAAAATTGTAACAGGGAGTGACAAATGCACTCTTTTTTATGAATTGCTTACACGTCAGGAAAGTAAGGTATGGGCCCATAAACATGATTCAACGTCAACCATAGTGAAAAAAGTGGGTGTAATTAAAATACTTATATATGCTGTGTTTTTTTTAAGAACAGGCTCGGTCAAAACGTTTTAATTCAAAGGACACGAAACTGTCACGGTGACCCGGTAACATAATAATGCTGTCCAGAACTTCCTCAGACTCTTAGAATTAGAGAATTGATGCTGCACTACGACAACGCATCCTATCATAGCGCTACGCTTACTGTCAAATTTTTGAAGGAAAATAATATTGTAGTCTTAGAGCATCCGCCTTGTGCATCGACCTCGCTATATGCGACTTTTGTTTGTTTTTAATTGAATAATAAATTTTCGTGATCGCCGTTTTACATCAGAAGAAGAGGCCGACTCTGCTATTACTGAATATTTTGACTCTATTTCTGTAAACGACGGGCGTGATACTTTCCGTTTGTGAAAATTCTTTATATAAATCTAGTGTGTCTTATTTATATTTTCCTATATCTCAATGATTTTGAAATAACTCTCGTAAAAGTACAATAATTGCCTGGCCAATTATATTAACGAGGCCTTAATACGCATGCAAAGTAGTTAAATAAATTATGAAGTTACTATTACTCGATAACTAAAAAATGTCAAATAAAATAAATTTTAGGAAAATAAAATAAAACCGGATTCATAAACGTATTTAAATGATTAGTTATTTTGGAGTCCATCCCAGATAAACCAAGACAAAAAAATATATATAATCCAATATATATATATATATATATATATGATTATGAAGTGTGAAGTATTGAGATAAAACGATATCTTCTTCTAAGAAGAGAAATGCGCTTAATTTATCTTTAGCTGGAATCTATTTCAAAAACAACTAATTATTTATATAGATTTTTGAAAACGCTTTTAATTTTTATAAAATTTATTTCTTTTGCTCGAAGATGCATGTACTGAATAGTTAACCAGAACAACACTTGAAAATTACATGAAATAACCTGATAGCCAATTCAATACCAGGGCTTTTTTTGTTAATACATTTAGATACGGCAAAATATCCCTTGCTATATAACTTTATTTTAATGAAATCTTTAACTTTGTGAAATGGCAAATTTTGAACTTCATCTGGGAACTTCATCTTACTATAAAAGTGCACTCATTGCCTTTTAAATGATTAGCTAACTTTGCTGAGTCGGGTTTTATGAACAGCAAGGTTATTCTTATGTGTAGTCTTAATATTATGGATGTCACCCATTTTTTGGAACGATATGAGAATGAAAACAAAAAAGATGTTTTTATTTAAAATACTTTTTTTTTTAAATATTATCTTTTATATTTATACTATTTTCAATCGAAATTCTGAATGATGAGGTGTGTATTTAATTTTTCTATTGATTATATTCAAAGTAGTTTTAATCAAGTTTGTGCACTTCTTTATTTTATCACAGAAGAGTATTGATGTTACAGCTGCAAACACAAGCTAAAATATTATGTAATTATTTCTTATATATTATAATTATTATGCTCTCTTTCCTTATAAAATAAATATAATTTACGTCTACTAATATAGATTGCACATTGTCGCCAAATTACTATATCACTATATCAATCACTAAATGACTAAATGACTAAACATAAATGTAAATTCATTGACAGATTTATTGACTTAAGTACAATTAAAAATACACATACAACATTTTATTATGGAATATACTGTGCGACTTATTTTCGAGAAATAATCACTGAAAAGGAAAACCTATTCCTTGGGCGGGAATTTGAGAGGCTTTGTCCGCTCTCGTTGCTTACAATTTATAAATTGGTGCCCAATTACTCGTTTAACTTTATATAATATAACTTTGGGAACCTTGGGCGGCTTAGAATGACATAGCAACAAAGGAGTTCTGGTGCTATGAACAAGTTGTTTTGTTATAACAAATTGCAACTTTATTAGATGGTATCTTTGTCAATATGAATGTTGATTAAATTTTTAATGTTATGCTTCAAATGCGACTTTGTATATTAATTGTGACATTGCATATTATTGGCATGACTATGTTTTGTATATGTTGAAATGCCGGCCATTTTCTCTGTTCTATATATATATATACATATATAAATGCCATTTTGTTCAACAACTTGTCATTTAGTAGATGGTGACATAATTCCATTGCTGTAGACTTCTGATCAAAAACCTGCGACAAGTAGTTTTGACAATTTTGAAGGGATCGCAACAGGCAAAAATCTGAGGGTGCAAGTTCAGGTCTATATGGTAGATGCATTAACACTTCCCAGCCAAACTCTCTCACTATTTGCTGAGTGGCTAAGATGTATGGTCTGACATAATCATGGTAAAAAGCCACACCCTTTCTGTTGCTCAATTTCGGACGTTTTTTGTCTACTTCTTGCTTGAGTCTCATTTGCTATTGGTAGTAGAGATCTGAATTTATGGTTTTGCATGGCTTTAAAACCTTATAATCAATACGGCCCTTTCAATCCCACCGTATTCATAGCATTAACTTTTTGCGAGTTAATCCAGGTTTCGCTATAGTCTGTGGAGCTTGTTTGCCTTTCGACCATGATCTTTTTCTCACTTTCTTCTTGTGGGTAATCCATTTTTCCTCATCAGTGTTCAATCTTTTTAATCTTTCCAAAAACGGATCGGTTTCATTACGTTTAGAGAGAATCGCAAATGAGTACTCAATTCATTAGATTCCTTTCAGTGAGCTCGTGTTGGCCCTAAGTATCGCCCTTTATATAAAATACGAAAAACCTTTTTTACCCAAACTTATATTTACATATGTGAACAGAACTTCATTCCGATCGGGTGTCCCCGACACACCATCTGTTGATTATACTATCTATATTTATATTTACAATAAGATAGCTTTTATTTTAAAAAGAAATATGTTTGATCAAATCCCATAACCACAATTATTTTAAGCATCAAATAGAATAATAATTATGTATAACCTTAAAAAGTTTTACTTTTTATGTGTCTGCATTGATATCCTTTACGAAGATATTTTGCAAATTACAATGTAGTCGATCACATTCGTCTTATTAGATTCTGAGAGCTTTAATCGATTGCTCCAGAGCCATTTGTATGTCTGTCAGTCACAGCCCATTTTCTCCGAATCTAGGGGAAAAAAGTTGTACTTTGGCTTTGCTTTGCCATGAACATAATAAATGTTCTGATTTAAGGATTTGATTTTGGGAGGCCAATATATATTTTTATAATGTAAAAATGAGAAGTTGATGAGATATTAAAGAAAATATAGTCCAAAATTAAGTGTGCTCTCCCTTTATCTATGAAACTGCAAAATTTAAATTTTGAGATAAATACGGATGATGAGGTGTCAGTCGTAGTTTACAGAATGAAAATACTAAGCCTATTAATTCTCACGGTAAACGGAAAAAAGACAAGAAGAGAAAAGGTGTTGCTTAATTTTAACGAGAATCAGTACAATCATTTATAGTACGGAACCCTTTCCACATTAATCCAAATCGCAATTTCATTATAAGTGTATTTTTCCATATAATTTTTCGTCGATAAAAGAATTAAACGAAATGTGCTTTTATAAATCTTCCGTACAATGTCTCAACCACAGTCCGCCTACTGGACTCTGTCGCATCGGATACGACTGAAACAATCGACGAAGTAATTTCCCCCCAATTGTCCTTACGTGTTTCTAGTGACCCACAAAAGGGTTTCAGTCGTAATGATACATACGTGAACTAGAAGGGTTATCGTTATCGACGCCGGGCAGCGCCGGCCGGCTCGCCTCGCCGGTTATAATCTGACTTAACTCGTTCACTGTACACGTCGATAACGCGGTTAGCGGTGAACGGGTTAAAACAAATGGCCTGTGGACGTTGTACCTAACGCCGGTGGAAAATAAGAAACAAGTTGCTTTATGTTTCCTATTTCTGTGATTATTGTACCTAACTGAGAAACATGTCTGAAAATAAATATAAAAATGGATAAAAATTCATTCGGCGAACCCATAATACTAACTTACTTATTATCCAATAGCTTACATTATATGTAGCTACAAGTCAAGTGTCTGTCTGTGATTTATGAAGAACTTAATTTCTCAATGCGTCCACATTGAGGTTTTATAATGGGTCTACATTGTGAAGTCATCATCAAACACTATTAATTTAATTTTTCTATTCACTCGTTGTTGTGTTACGCCCACGGCATTTTTAGTCAATTTGTTTTACATCGGCAGTCAGTTTTACTCTATTGGGTGCTTAGGGTTTTTCCATGTTATAATTATTATGTTTATTTTTTTATTATTAATATTTTATTTTGTTTTTTTATGTTAATAACTGTTTATATATTATATGTATATAACAAATGCATTCTGTCTGTTGTTACGTCTGTGTGCATGTAAATTTAATTTATGAATAATACTACTAAGGATTACGAGATATGTGATATCTTATGTCACGCTATATAATTAAGAAAATTTAATCGGGTTCGGCCGTGGCTGTTAGACCGTAAAATATAGAAAACGAATACAATTCGTTTTTGGTGTACATATTAGTAAATTTTTAATTTTAAATACATGTCACAGCCGTATATCGATTTAACTTTTTGAAATTATTTTTGAAGTGGAGATTCTTAGAGTGATAGAGTGATGCCGTGACCAAATCGGCCGCAGCACGTAAGTGACCCATCTCGACTGGTGAGGGGCAACATTCTCACAGAATACAGACGTGAAGTAAGAACTTTCTTCGATGCTTTTCATCTTAGGAAGTTTCGGTCGCTCACTCTCCCCTCCATCGCCCTATTCCCCTTTCATCAGATATCCCATTCGTATCCGGCAACGCACTTGTGACTCTTCTGAGGTTGCAAGTATCCATGGGTGGCGATGACCACCTATTCTCTGACAGCTTCCAAGTTCGTTTTCACTATAAAAATGCTATGAAAAAGTAGTCAAGTCTCTGTGAACGATTTTTTATTAGTAGGATTACGCATGAATGCATGGGTAAAATTACTTTAAGCCTAGAAGGTTTTTCGGAGATGCTTTAAATTAGATCTCTAGGCTGCCTCGAGCCTTATAGTATAGAGTAAATCTAAATATGAAATGCTTGCCTGATGTCGGGGAAAGATGAGTTTACGATGAAAAAAAATCACTTTCAAGGAGAATACATAAATGAGATTGCTCATTTTCGATAAAGTGATTTATTTTGTGGTTACCGTTTAGTGTTTTGACTACCCGCTTTGAAAATCAAAGATTTTCAAAAAAGTTCTTAGTTTGGGTTCGATTTCGAGAAACCGAATTATCATCGTATCTAGTAAATCGAAGGACGTTATTAAATCCCAAGAAACTAACGCAGCTAATTTCGACGTCCGTCCGTCCGTCCGCGCGCGCGCATGTGTGTGTATGTAATTAATTTTTGTTGTACTATATCTCAAGAACGAATCAACCGATTGGGAAAAACCACATGGAGTTTGAAAGGGTCCATTGAGACTTAGATCGAATTAGATTTTAAGTTGATCGGTGAAGCTATTCAAAAATTAAAAATTTATATTTTTTTCTGTTTTTTTTTTTGAATAACTTGGAGAATTTCTATACAATCGATTTTTAATCCATTACAAAAAAAATATATTAAAAATATAGCGCTAAATGTCGCCAAGTAAATGAAAATCAAAGGACGCGTTCACGACGCACTGCAGCTTAAAAAATTTTCAAGCTAACGTTTTTTTAAGATATCGAATAATTTTCATCCAGTCGTTTTTATAAGCGGAAGTAACAGTATTATATATACTTGTACGTGTGTGTGGTAACACGGCGGATGTATAACTGCTGTATAGTTAGACAATATTTAGGTACATTAATAACGTGAAACTGGCCCATAATATTATAATTCTACATTTTGTTGCTTCTTAATATTTGTGATTACAGTGCTTATTTTAATTGACAATTATAATGTGTAAATTTTATAAAAAGACAAGTGTAATATATAAATACTTATGAAACATTATAAAACAAGTGTTGTTAAAAATGCATGTGACTGACTCGGAGGAAAATTATACCTCTTCATCGGTAAATAAACGCAAAAATCAGCAAACTAATCATCACCCGCTGCCTGAAAAATGTAAGTTTTTAAATATCAAATTAAAAATCTAATCAATGAAATTTACAGTTTACAATTTACCAAAATTAAAAAGATGATCTATAAAATTTGTAATTTTATTATTAAAAATCTATTTTATGATATAATTCCTAAAATATATTTTCCAAATTTCTTACTATAGGTAGACAAAACACTATGGGAATTGGTGCATCAAATAGTGGCACAGATTTTTGCTTTGTCGTTAACTTGAATAACTAACCGTCGTTGAATTTTATATGTAATTCTATGTACATATATAAGTATAATTTATATTTAGAAAAGTATTTTAATAAGTCCAAGGGCTCTCACAAGTACGGAAAGGTCAAAGTTGCATCATCAAAGTAAATAAATTACAAAACGACATATTTTGTGATTAATTTTTTTGGTGATATTTACCATGAGTCAAAGAAGTTTTTACTTCAACCGTGCGTAAAGGTTACACGCACACGATTTTTTTTGTATAACAAATAAAGTTTTTTATAATATTGCAATTTCAAACGTTTGAGCAAAAATGGTTTATTGAACAGAATTTTAACCAGATTTTTTTACACAACATAGAAATTTTCCAACTAATCAATTTTTCACTTTTTATTTATGATTTTTGACTTACAAATGACATTAAATACAGAAAATCACAGTTTAAAAAAATCCATAAATATTATTCTTAAAAGATTAATTTTAAAGCTCAAAAATACATACCAATAATAATTTTAAATTCAAAGTAAATAAGAAAAAGTAAGCGTTCTAATTTTCATAAATAATTTAACTTTTTTAATTATATCAAAACCACTAAAATTCAATTGTTCATTTGAAAAAGATTAAAGGTTTTGAAAAATTTTCAAGATTCTCAATTACATTTGCAGTCAGCTTACAGTTATATATATGAACTAATAAAAAAAAAGAGCAAGTAACACAATGACACGTTATAAAGAAACAAAAAATAAACTAAATGTTACTAAAATACGTATATAAAAAATATAATTAAAATTTATTGAATCATTAATTATTAAACAAATGTTAAAAATATTTATTAAAGAATTATTTATTTCTTCGCTGCATTCTCATGGTAAACTTTACACATTTTCTTGCTACTACTCTTTATTCTTATATCATTCAATAATATTTCCATAGATATTTTAATAACACTTATATTCATTATTTTTGTTTTTATAACAATCAATATTAAAAACTATACATATAGAAAATTGAGCTTCAATTTTTAAAATTATTCTATATCTAACTTAGACATTTGTTAATAAATTATGTATTATTATTATTTTATGCATGTACTCAAATTATTCACAAAACTCATAATTCCTTTTTTCGACAATGTTTCATTCAAAAAGAAAATTTTAGAATTACTTTCAAGTCAACCAAATTAATATTTTTGTATTTTGAAAGTTACGTTTCTAAAATTAAAGATTTAAAAAATGATAGATCCCTTTTAAACTGAAAAATGTGGAAAATTATATTATGAGTTCGAAAAACTGAAGTATATTAGTACCCCCAATTATATATAGCAGGAAATTTTAGGGTCGCTAACAAGTTAATTAAATCATTAATTTCTAAATTTTGAAAATATAATTTTTAAATTAAAGAAGAAATCAAAGATTCACATTTCAAACTCGGAACGCTTGAAATGTGTAAAAATCAATCGCCTTTCAAATTTTTTAATTTAAGTTTTATTCTATTTTTAGTCGAAGTTGAGGTAATAGTGTTAAATGGAATATAAATTAATTTTGGATTCCATGTGTTTCATTACATGTACACATAAAATGTTAGCTAACATTGTTTTCATTAAATATAGTCGTGTCTGTTACAAAAGATTATTGTTAAGTTTTAACGAATTTTTGCCAGTAGAGGCCGTTCAAAAAATTAACAAAGACAAAATTGATTCGATATCTAAATCAGAAAGATTAGGTAATCAATTTCAAAGACTTCAATATTTCGTTTATAGTTATAGAACTGTTTAGATAAAGCAAATTACTGTAACATTTTTGGAATATATGCATTGACATAAAACCGATTTCAAGCTAAAATGTTACATATTAATAAAGCTTTTCAATAAAAATAGAATCAACGTCAAGTTTATTTTAAGTTGGTACATACAAACTTAAACTACGTTTGATTCCGCATTTCGCCCTGAATTTCAGTTTAGATCTTCAATGTAGCGCGTTGATTGGATTTGTAAACATTTAGTATCACATAGTAGCGGATAGCATGGGCACTTGCCAAATAGCTCGCTGTCATATTCCAAATGACTTTGTTAGTGACCGAGAAAAAATGAAAATCATTTTTAACGAGCTTATATTAACTGGATACACATCCTTATGAATCGTATTGAAACTTTCAACTTCTTTGGCAAGTCTGAATAATATGAATTTTCTTAGACTTATTAAGAATATGACGATATCTAAGGTCGGCCAAAAAGTTTTTTTCGTATTTCATAAACTAATTCAAGAAAAATTTTCATCATATTTTATTTATTATACATCAAATTATAATATATATTATATATGTGCTATTTTGTTTAACAACTTATTGTCATTTTGTAGTTAGTGACAATCTCATTGCTGTAGAAATTTTAGGACGTACAATCAAAAAACTACGACAAAGTCCTTTCTTGACGTTAACCTAACACTAACTAAAGAATTATGAACAGACCGAAACAGGTAAAAATCTGAGCGTGTAAGGGCGGGGCTATATAGTGGATGCATTAAAACTTTCCGACCAAATTCTTTCAATATTTGCTGAGTGGCCAAAGATGTGTGTGGTCTGGTATTATGATGGTGAAAAATCACACCCTTTCTGTTGATAAATTCCGGACCTTTTTTGTCTACTTGAATATCATCTGCTATTAGCAGTAGAGATCTCAATTTATGATTTTGCCCGACAGTAAAGCTCATATGAATAATGCCTTTCCGAAACTACCATACACATAGCATCAACTCATTGCGAGTTAATACGGGTTTCGCCTGTGTCTATGGAGCTTGCTTGCCTTTTGATCATGATCTTTTTCGTACGTTCTTGCCGTAGATAATACATTTTTGATTAATCTTATCAACGACGCTTAGGTCTTATTGCGTTTTAATAAAGAATTGCAAATGACTACACGATTAATTATATTTCTTTCAGTAAACTCGTGTATCATGTATCGAGCTTTTTGGTATATTCAACTTTTGTCAAATGGATAAAAACTGTTTTGTTGTCAATTGCGAGCTCTTCAGCTATATCGTAAGAACTAATATGCTGATCTTCCTCTACTGTTCCCAAAGTGGCATTGATTTTATCCGCAATAGGTTAAGTATAGCGAAGTTCGTATTTGACATCAAAATTGAATCAAAACAAAGATTGAAAACGCTTGAACCAGTTTAGTGCTACTGTTACAGACACTGCTTTAAGCCCATAAACATCACAAATTTTTTTCGCGGTTAGTGTCGCATTTTTCCCTTTTTTGTAATAAAACTTCAAAATATATCAAATTTTGACGTTAGATTCACTCATTTTGATGGATAGCAAAATAATAGAAATAAGGCGGGACACCATTTGTGTTTCTTAATTTTCTTTTTTTTTAATGTCATCTATTTAACAGTATCAAAACTAGCCAGATACAAACAACACGAAAGAGATTTTTGACTAAAAATTTAGTATTAAATTTTTAGGAGAATGAAAATTATAGTAAAAGTTAGAAAAAAAAGAAACACTAAATGTGTGGTCGTGCGACTGCCGTCAGTAGCGAAGTGTTTTTTCAATACGAAAAATGAAAAGTAAGGAATAAAATAAAAAATGAGTTTAATTTAATAGTTTGATAAGAGAAAGTGAGAGAGAGAGTGACGGGAAAGAAGCCTTCAGTGCAACGCACGAAATTCTGCCTCTTTGAATTGCCTGGGAATGATGCAATGCAGGCCCTGCGTTTCCTCCCTGGCCCTTCCTTCTTCTCCGCCGTGTTTTCATTTATGCCATTGCGACGCTTTCGTTACTAACTTTACAGCGACAGAGTTTCGTGTGTTGTATTGTTACCGTTAGCAGCGTTAAGGAACTTCCTGGCATAAGTCGCATGCCTGTTGTGAAATTACGCTATTGAAGCGGCCATAAAAACGCGTACTTCAATGTGTAAGACGAATTTATTATTGATAAACGCATTCTTAATGTTAATTTAGTTTTCTTGGGCCAGTTCATACCAACGCTCATATAAAACTCGAAGTCTTTTCATAATTATAAGCAGTAGGTTTACAGCTAGGTCAGTAACAACTACTAGTAGTGAGGGACTTTTACATGACAGTTTTTGTTGTTAACTTCTCATCGGGCTGAAAATTTTGTCTCCTACAACAGGTACTTGAGCACATTCCATACATAATTTTACTATCCCGTGTGCAGCCATTTTGGTGATTTTCATTACACAATATCGCTAATGACTGCCGCGGCAAAAATTAAAAGCACTCAACACAGTCTCTAATGACACTTCCACTTGTCGAATATTAGGAGTCAGATGTTCGCCCAGAAGTAGACACAGGAATTTGAAATTGATTGATAACGATACAAGGACGGAAAGGCGACATGATCGATAGGCGGGGAGCGCCCGCGCGCGGCGCGGCTAATTTGCACTTAGCGGTTATTGATGGCGCCTAATGTCATTATTTATTACGTTTATTATGATGTTAATACGCGAACTCGTTAAATGACAAAAAGAAGTAGTGAGAAGCTTGCGACTTCATTATTTAATATTATCTTTTTTTGTGTAATATAACAATAATATTATAAATTCACGTCTCATTTCTTGAAGGGTAGGTAGATATTACCGATTTCCACATGCAACATATTTACGTATCGCTTTTAATTTACTGACATCCATCAACCATTTCGTTCAACTTCGTCAACTTCGGGTGCTTACACTTTGGTATTCTTTGTAATATGCCATAATTTGGTCTGCAGAAGATCTTCTAGGGCGACTCTTGCTGTTCCTTTCGTCACACACGTTTGATCTAGAAATTAATTTTGTCAGTTTACTTTAAGTCATCATTTATAAACGACTAAACAATAACGACATACTTTGTTGTACTTGTCACTACATCTTTCAAATTACATCGTTGTCTGACATCATTAATCCTATATCGATCTTTCAAAGACATGACGAGACAAGTCAACAGGGAGTAGGCGACGCTTGCCTGCAACATGCATTAACATGCAGCATGCTGGGTTGCATGCTGATCCGCTGACCCTCGAATCTGCCTCTCCACTACGAATCTCTATCCAAATGATTGAATATTGATTCCAGAGGATTGACAGAAATCGAACACCTAAGTAAGTGTTATTTATTTTTATAATTATCTTATTCCGCTAACCGTTAAATTGTTAATTCTACGTACGTTTCATGCCAACTAGGCACATCCTCAGGAAATTGCCGATACTCACATCCACCAGGGTGTAAGGAGTGTTAAAACAACCGACACAACCTCGTTAAGCAGGCCGTTGTCATGCAATGGTCAAAGAGTGACGAAAACATTCTTAAAGTAGCCACAGACCATCACAGATAGATATGCCTGTCAAATGTCACAGACTAACCATCACCAACATTACCCAAGTAGTTACAGGCAAGCGTCCAATAATGGCGATTTATAAACGTCAATTTGGTCATTGAGCATTTTATTATTATCTTTATGTTTTAAAATTTCGAAGGATTCCACAACATTTAAACGTAACCCCTTCTCACACACATGCAAAACATCGAATTTGTGATCGTTATTAAGCTAATGACCGGTTTCTATTAGATGTTTAGCAAAATGGGATCTGTCTGATTTATTGTTTCTAAGGGAGTAGGCGATCCCCGACGTTCATGGACACTCGCAAACCTAAGGAGTCATTAGTGAGCTGGCGGTCTTTTAAGGAAATAAATAGGATATCTGAGGAGGAGCAGCGAATCACAGGAATTCTCAATCTCTGGATGAAAGGCAACGGCAGAAGTCGCTACTTCACGTTTATATTCTGTGAGAGTTTGATTACTCACCAGTCGAATGGGCCCATTTTTTGCTACAGTTGCTGCACTTATAGTTGCAGCTACAGTGCTACAGTCAAGTTGGCTACAGAACGGCTCTGTCATATTTGAAGGCATCTATGTAGAGATCGCATCATACTGGAATAATACATTAGTTAGCTGATCGCCCATGGCTCAGAACAAATTCCTTCATTTCTAAATCGGCATTATCCCAATCCCGCTCCTGACACTGACTCTAGTGTCGGTTTTAGTTTTGGTATCATTCTGCTATAAGGACCAATGTGAGTTCTAGGTTCTGGTTTCAATCTCAGTCTCGGCTTTTATTCCAGTTCTACTGTGGGTTGCATTCAGGGCCCCGATATAGTTTTTGACCTTCGTACCCGACCTGAAAACGCCCAAATATGGTGTATTAGGCATACAGCTTGATTGTAAAAATTTAGTCTGTAAAATAGTAAATAGACGGACAATTCGTTGCTTTTATATACAACCTGTATTTTACGCAAATAAATTGTTGGTATAAATATTGAAGTTGATTCGTTCATAATTTCCAAGTAACAGAAACGAGGAATCGCAACACTGTTGCCGCGTAAAGTTCGTATTTTTATGGGCTCTGTATATTTCGTTATTGTTAACAAAGCAAACTTTAGGGAAAATTACACGGTACTTAGATTTATTTTGTATAAATTTATTGGATCAAAGTTTGATAGAAATGCGTCTTTCGAGTAAAAAGAAAGAAATTATAATTAATATGTTTTCCATTTATCGACTTCGAGTTCTGACTACTACTGGCAAATTGACTATTGAGTTTCTATCTCAAGTCAAATTAAACCTCTTGCTCTGTGTTTCAAAGATAACGGAGACTTTTCAGTTCCACATCTTGTTACGGCAGATGTGACAGGTTGCGAACAGCTTCCAATCCCCCTCGACCAGCAGGTTTAAAGGTCAAGCGTCTCGATATTAATATTAACAATTTCTTGATTTAACATTACTTTTGTACAATGAATTTAATATGATTAATTCTATATGTCTGTGTAATTTTTAAAGTGGTTCTATCTTATGGAGATGGGTGATTTTACAATGTGTAGTCAGTAGCGCAAGGCTTCGTTGTGGTGGATGACGTATCATTATTATTGTTAATGACAAAATATAAGTTCTGTAGGCGTTGTAGGTGGGGGAATCTCACAGACGAAAACAGCTTATTTTTGCCAACAACACAATGGGATTGTCGGTGACATTGTCTCGCTAATTAGAAATGGTGCCAGCGGCTTATGAAGATCAGCGTTGTGATGGATGAAGCTCCTGTTTTGAGTGGACCATCACTAGTACGACAGTGGAACAATCTGAAAGCTTATCCATAGTCTCGCACGTATATAACCGGCTACAAGACACCCTGATGATTTCAATTGAAAAAAATATATACCAAAATAATCATCTCAAATAGAAAAAAATGCTAAATGCCTACGGTGATTTTTCAGAAATAAGTGCTTTACTACAATAGTCGTAAAAAAACATTTTTTCAGACAACATCTAACTGTAGATTTTGTGTAAGAAAATATTTCTTTTTTAAGAAATGTGTCAAAAATTATTCTTTATTTAATCAGTATAATCTATAAATTATAATATACCATGTATGTTGCTACGCGATAACGGACATTGTACATATTTACATATATACATAACAGGTCAAATACATAACCCTCCTTTTGGGCTTCGCTACAATCGGGTAAAAAGATCATTGATCTATTTTCCTGTTGAAATTTCTGAAATGTTTAGGGAAACTGGTAAAACCGAGACAAAATAAATTTTTATATCATTAAAAAGTTGTAACGTATGGAACGATTTATTGTAATGACATTCATGAATGACATTATAATATTATTTCATGATATAATAACATCAATAAATAAATTACAAATACATAATACCTTTTTATTGATGTGAAACGTCTATACGCGTGTTGGACTGGGGTAAAACGAACACGTCCTAAAATTCAGGAGACGCTTGGTATTGGTCTATACCGTCTGCGCCTAGCACTGTGCACTGGTAGAGAAGATAACGAGTTAGCATGAGATAATACTAAGGGTCTCGCACTTAGTATTATCGGAGACGCTTAGTTTTGACCTACGCCGTGTGTATCTGATCGTGTATTCCTCCTGCGATGAAGCTTTTGCTCATTTTGAAATGTCGTCATTGTGTACAAAGTTTCCAGTAGTGAATATTGCATCCAAAATGTACGTTTCATATTTTAGCTATCATCGAACAATCGTAACTTTCATAGATTCAAAGAATAGTCTATGAGAAACAAACTCCAGCACTACTGTAACAGAGTTAACCAATGGAATGTGATATTAAATGTGGTTATTGAAAACCATGAGCTTCGTCTTTTCATTTGCAATACCCACCATCCTCATCTTATTCCAATTGCGATAATTATTCAGTTTTGATGTTTCACATCTACCGGGTTATCCCCTGACGCACTCATTGTTTTTTGATAGGCACACCTCGCGGCTACACAAGCAGGCTTCGCGATTTTCAAACAAAGAGGCCCCCGATAACCTCTCGATGCGTAATCGCCGCGCGACAAAGGCGCTCCCACCTTTCCTCCGCAGCGGGCGAACGGGGACTTCTCAATTTTAGAGATCGGTGATTAATTGCCGGAGAAAATTATTTTGGTGGAGCGAGTGTCTTATTATGAAGGGGATTCCTAAAACGATAGGTTGTCAGTCGGACGTGATGAATTGCAGCTGGGCGGGCGCCGCCCTGGAACTTCGCCGTCGAGCGCTCCGTGTTCGGAGCACTCCGCTCATTGTTTGTCGCCGTCACGGCGTGAATAAATAAGCGATTTATATAAAGCAACGTAAATGGAACTGTTCTTGTGCAGTCGAAAGGTTAATTTTTGGGTGAAATTTTAAAATATTGCGATGGTTTGAGATTTTTAAGAGAAATATGATATCTCGACGATCGGCGCTTAAATACAAGAAATTGTTTGCTAATTTTCTCAGTCAGGACCTCGAACATTGTCCTAGATGAGCTAATAGATCATCTAGGACATAAAAATGCGAAATAGAAGCCAATGCAATGTTTCGATAAATTTATTTACTTAATAATCATTCAAAGAATTTTCTTAAGCGGTACACCGATAAAGGAAACTGATAGGAAATAGCTTATGAAAAGTCATTATTTTAAGACAATCTTTTTTAATCTTGTAACATTTAAATTATAAAGCAACAAAAATGTGCTCAAAATTTGTCTACTGCGTAAATATTGCGAAGACGTATTTAAAATTGACCTCAATGCTGACTGAAAGTTTAAGCTTTTTCAATTCGTAAAGAAGGAAAGTGAAACAATTGACACTACAGAAGATCCTGTCTGTTTATTTCCGAATCTAACGTAAGCGGATTAACGACGTAGTGAAATAAAATTGGCGCAAAATAACGCCTTGTAGAGGATATAAAAATAACGAGGCCTCTTTTTTATTTTTATACCTTTCATTACTCAATCGAAATAACAAAATTTAGTATAATATGAGTAGTGATGGCCGAATGATCAAAGGTTGTCTTTTAGTCAGTGAGCACCTAGTTCGAATCCTGTCTATGAGAAAATTAACCAGTGATTTAATATAAGTCAAATTAAGTCTTTATTACTGTGCTTGGAAAAGCAGGGTACTGTTGTAAGACGGTCATTAGTAGTCTCCTACCGGCACTGGGCAAGCGTGACAGGCTCAAATTTTAAGGTGAGCAAATTGGAAAAAAGAGAAGGACGACATGGGACGCGCGGCAGATGTGAAACATAAAAAAGTATTGAAAGAATTTATAAAAAAACTAACAAATGAACACGGAAAAAATAGATAAAACATACTTTTATTAAAATCTCTCATTAATCGGTTTTTGTTATTCTTCTTATCATAATTATACCTTAATGCACAGAAATAAATATTATGCCGGGGAAAAAGTTTATTCGTGTTTTGCAAGTAAAAAGTTGCAGTAAAATATCTTTGTTTTTTGTTATGTATAAACAAATATCTTTGTTTGTGTCGAATCTAAGGTAGAAATTTGACATATTTTGAAATTTATAAAAAAAAGAGTAGCCCAAAACTGGTTCAAGCGTTTTCAGTTCGGTAATTTTGATGTCAAAGATGAATTTTACTCTCTGGTCGACGTGTTCCGGATAAAGTCGATGTCGTTTCAGAAAGAGTAAAGCAAGATCGGCATATTAGTTCTCACGACATACATGAAGAGTTGGGAATTAACCACCAAACAGTTTTGACTTATTTGAAAAAAGTTGGATATGAAAAAGGTTATTCTTTATCAAAACATAATGAAACCGAACTGTTTTGGAAAAAAATGATCACTGGTGATAAAAAGTAAATTATCTACGACAAGAAGGCGCGAAAAAGGTTATGGTCCAAAGACAAACAACCTCCACAGATTATAACGAAATTCGGATTAACTTGCAAAATTTAATGCTATGTGTATGGTGGGACTGGAAGGATATTATTCATTATGAGCTTTTACTGCGGAGTAAAACCATAAATACGCATCTCTATTGCCAATAGCAGATGAGATTCAAGCAAGAATTAGATAAAAAACGGTTGGAATTGATAAACAGGAAGGGTGTGGCATTTCATCATGATAACGCCAGACCACATACATCTTAAGCCACTCAACAAATATTGAGAGAGTTTGGTTGAGAAGTGTTAATGCATCCACCATATATACCTGACCTTACACCCTCAGATATTTACCTGTTTTGGTCTCTTTAGAATTCTTGAGGGAGTGTCAGGTTAACATCAAGAGATGACTGTCGAAACTACTTGTCGCAGTTTTTTAATAAGACGTCCTAAAATTTCTATAACCATGGAATTATGTTACTGCCTACAAAATGGCATAGACATTAGGTTGGTTCTTATTTTTAGACTTTTTAATTAATATCAGGGCATTTTGTTATTCGATTATATACGTCTAAATATGGTCGCTACCAGTTGTCAAACTTTCGCAAATATCATTGTATGGCCGCTTATATGAAAGTCTCACTAAGTGATTAATTTAAAGTGTTTATTTAGTATTTTTATGCAAAAACATGCAGACTCGCATAGACATTTTCAGTCCTGCATTTACTCCCCTCCTCCTCCACTCTTGCGCCAACGCGTCGAGATTGACTCCGTCCCGCATTTCAGTTGGAATTGGTCACCGACGAGAAGTGTATGTCTTTCGTTTCACAGCATTCTTGTACAAACGTGTTTCAACTTGAAATGGCGTCTACAATGATCGGTGGGAGTATAGCTACTAGAAATAAAACTAACATTTGGTTAATCGGTCTATTACAATAACAATCTGAATTAAACAAATCAAGTTTGTTATCCGTTAGTGAAGTACTAAGTTTGTTTTTCAAGTACAAAAATGAAGAAAAGAAAACCGTTTGTGGATCTGTGACTATGACTGCATAAACTGTGATAAATTTGTATGAAAAGACTAATATATCAACGCAAATAAATAATACACAATCACTAAAACTAAAACATTCTTCAGTATGGCAGAATCCTAAACAGAATAAAAAAAAACAAGAAAAAAATGTGTGCTTTAGACCATACAATTGACGTATAGCGTTTTTAGCTCCATCTAAATATAAATATTATATATATATTCTACAAATATTTAAATTTCATACGGGCTTTCATTGACAAATTCAAAATTTTTAATAGATTTTTTCTTTTAATTTTAATTTATTATTTTAATTATCGGTACGAAATAATCAAGAAATCACTGTTCGCGTAACGCTAGCAAACTCGCAAATGAACTTACTGACTGAGATATATATATTTCATACATTGGCTATGAGAGGAAGAGAGAAAGAAAATGTGCGCGCGCCATTCGCTTCCCCGATCACACTTTTCGTAACGCTCTCGTCACGTGTTTATCAGCTTACTCCCCAAGTCAAACATCCGTAAAGAAGTTTACATCAAAAACGTTCGAAAAAATTTAAGAAAAAAGAGCAAAATTGGCAACAAAAGCTAGAAGATATCTTTGATATTGTTCATTGTGGTGCTTTGTGACAACAGAAGAGAACAAGCAGTTTTTTTGCAAAGCGACAAAATAGACGCTAGAATTTAGTTGGCTCAGTAGACGGAAAAGGTTTAAACATATATATAAAAAATAAAGGGAGAGAAGAACGTCTTGAAAAGAAAGTGAAGACAAAAATATTTCTGCTTTAACGGACAAGTGTTATTTTTCTTCGTTGTTATTTCTTTTACCTTCATCTACCGTCAGCAACAAAGATCCACCTTCATCTGATTCCGAAGCCCAATCAAAATTGTCCACAAAGCACTCACTCCAAACACGAGCACGGAAAGACATTATTAATAGACAATTAGCTTGATCTTTTGATCTTGATATTTTCCGAATTGAGTGATAAAAAAGCAGCGATATTCTGGATATCTCATACAGTTTTTTAATTAAAGACGTGGAAACTTGGACGGATGACGTTGAATACATAGCTGCCAAAAACTTCGTTCATTCATTGAAATAGTCACCGACATGCTGAACGTAGCGTTGGTTTAATGGAGGAGTATCATAAATTGATTACAACAAATGATGAAAGATAACAAAATTGGCTTTTATTGGGAAAAAAAATATAGAGAAAAGTACCCTTATACTAAAAAATGAACCCTATTTTGATTGGAATAGATATTTTAAATATTCATGTAGTCTCTTAATTTGCAATAATAACAATAGTTTTGTATATCTTATCTTTTAAGTTATGAATAAAAAAAAATCTAAGAAATACATCGATTTTGAATTTTTATTTACAGTTCAACCGTGGGTAGCAACACTTAATTGTAATTGAAAAAAATAAAAAAAAAGTAAAATAGTTTTTTATCGTAAAAAATAAAATTATGAGTGCCCCGTATAATTAACGAAAAAAATATTTTTCTTACAGATAAAGACCACTCTTAACCCAATATAAGATACACAGAGAACGAACGAGGTATATAATATACGCGTCGTGCACACACAAGCCGGCAGCGCAGAGGGCATGACGGCATAAGAGAGTGTCATGTCGTTTGACGTCACAATCACTGCTGAGGCGGGCCGATAGATGCTTGAGAGGGTATATACACGTAATAATGCCTTTGTATAGTAATAGTGCCTTTGTCGTGAGACGATGAAAACCTTATATGAAATATAAATTAAAAAAAAATAACAATAAATAATTCAAAAACGTATTCCAATAATTTTTGAACGGACTTTAAAGACAACTAATTGGTTGTTTTTGGAGTCGGGTCCAGCCAAAAATAAATTAAACGTAGTTGCAACGTAGTCTCCTTATAAGAAGAAGATCACTATTTTAATTCAATATTTCACATTTCATATTCACGCGTATAGATTATATTTTCTTTTACCTTGCTTTAGCTGGAACCGACTCCAAAAACGACTGATTAAATGTTTTTAAAGTCTACTTAAACAATCGTTTAAACAAGTTTTTGAAGTAGGTTTTTGTATTTGAAAAAAAATAATTTGTTTGGCACTTTTTAATTGCTGAGTAATTATAATTTCATAATTAATTTAGCTACTTTATATATAGATTAAACCATGGTTAAAATTGATCAGGCATCTATTTAGCTTTTGTACGGAGCAAGTGGAAAGATAATTCCGATCCCGAATTTATTGCCCACTGGTAATGATTTCTGAGTCTTAACATTATTAATTGGAAGGAAATACCAAAATATATTTTATACAAATTATATAAATTATTGTTATTCTTTACAATTTAAAAGTTCTACAATTCGTACAGAAAATTTTTTATTCACTTCTACATTTAATTGATTCATTCTGTTTCTATTGTTACCGCTAAATAGTTACGAAATGTTCTTGCTAAGATTGTCACGTTGAAATTATATAAAGAAATAAAATGTGTAAGTAAATTAATAAGTAATTAATATACTAAGTTTTGCTAATAGTTACTGTAAAGTAGTTTTTTGCGACAAATCGCAGTATTATTCCCCAACCTTTAATCGTTATAGAGTGCTATGGGTTTCATCAAGTCAGCAGCGTGAAATGATAACTACCAGACGCAAAAACTTGAATAACCAATAGAGTTCAAACACACTCAACGTGCCTATGATATTAAAGGGTTTCACTCAATTTCCTCGGGATGCCATCAACAGAATTTGACTTGATGACTCTGGGACTACCTCGGGAGTATATTCTTTCATACAAAAAAAAATCGGAATAGGTCCACAATTACTTAATGATCGGTATATTATAAATGTTAATATAAATAAGTAAATTATTAAACATACATAAAAAAATCATCACACTTCAGAATCACAATTAATAAGTGGTATACATACAACATATAAAAACATACAGCCGAATTGAGAATTTAATCTTTTTTCTCAAATAGGTTAAAAAGTTTGGCCTATCCATTTATCTGGATTGCCTAATATGTACACAAATTATGACAATTGAACCGAGTGTATCTGTTCATTGAAGATATTATGTATGAAAAAGAAAAGAGGGGACGATAAGAGAAAGGTAATGTAAGAGAAAGAACGATATTAAAACATTTTGCCGGTCTTTTCGGGAACGGATGTTGCTCAATGGATTATAATGCGGTTTTTACGTATAGATACAGCTTAGCTTGGAGCAGAAGAAAAGTCTTATTTCACTTAAAATAGATGTCAGGATAAAAAGTTATCCTTCTGAGGTTAGAGGGGTTGTATAGAATACAATTTTTTTATAGTAACCTATGCTATGAGTTTTCCAAAGTTTATTTTAATACTAAAATTTTTATTAGATTCGTACAAGCTCGAACTGTCGCAGTGGGATTAAAATTAAGAGCGTGATCGCCAAACCGAAATCAACAATAATGCCGGAACCAGAATTGAAAGCGGGAACGAGTTTGAGGTTGACAGTATAGTCTTAGTGTATAAAAGACAAAAGAATACATGGGCACGTGGGCAAAGTCGCGGGTGGAAAGTTGGTATATATATATATATATATATATATATATATATATATATATATATTGTCCTGAGGATTGTGCATTTCAGTAGAAAGACGTATGGGTATTGTATAAAACTTTAATTTTTGTATTTAAATTACTGTGTATCAGTACAAATCAGTATTATTAACATTACTAAATTAACTCTAGGATAAAATTGAGCGACAGCTCGGGAAATCACGTAAGTTGCTAGTGCAGTCTTCTTTCCCTGTACCCTCGTAGCGTATCCTCGCCGGCCGCGCCGTAAGTTACAGCAGTAATGGGCTATAAAGTGGCCGCACAAGACGGCCCCAAATCATGCCGCGAGGAACGCGCACCGACCAGCAAACACTCGATCCGGGCTAACTGCCGGGTCCTCTTATCAAAGGCGAGAACACTTTGATGACAATGTAGAGGGATGTTAGTCGAAAGTCGAGGGTGAGTTTGCCACGGATGTAAAGAAAACTATCACATGCTCTTTTATGGTTGCGCACCTCTAAAAGAAAAAAGGAACTCTTATAAAATCACTTCGTTTTCCGTCCGTCCGTCTGTCCGTCTGTTTATCTGTCGTTCAACAATTTAGTCTAAAAGACGCGTGGATGTATCGAGTTGAAATTAAATAAATGTACGTAAGCGAAACGAAACGTAGTATAGAATGTAGGCGTGTAAACGGAGAAGTGATGAGGTTTTTCGTCAGTGTAAATTGTAAACGTCTAGTTGTCAATTTGAAGTTGTCGTCTTAAGATGTGCGCTTACGCCCTGCACTAAATACAGTTACATAGCTTTAATCCCTTTTCGTTAGACTTGAGAATACTATCTGTGAAATGCTTCCTGTTTCCGACAGTATCAACATTCGTCGCCTATTGTCAACGTTGGAACCCCCTTTTATAGAATTTTTGAGGAACTAACGAGAGTGTAATCCACCAGAGAGAAGGCGACTACCGCCGCCCATGAACACCCGTAACCACAAGGGAGTTACTTTCTTTCCTCCCTCATATTTCATCAGCCGCTTGCATAAGGATTGGACAGGGAATATTGTCGGAGAAAGGCTCCCATAAGCATTAAATTTTCTGTGGCGGATGCGCACGGCAACAGAGTTAAAGCTAAATATAAATTTAGCGGTTCAGCGAATGGCCTTCTAGTCAACAATTTTTGCATAAATGTTCAGTGAACACATATTTTGTAACAAATTGATCGAATACAAAATTTCAATAGTAAAAGTAGTGTTTCAAGAAAGACGATGATTTTTGTATATTGCATTGCGAAATATAAATTTTATATGGTGCGAAGTGATTTGCTACATTAAACAAGTAGTAGTCGCATCCTAAGGGTTTCGCACAAACTTGATTATGTACGTGGATATTTTATCTATTAAGAGTCCCGATTATTTTTGTTTATTTTCGATATTGATTCTGGCTACATGTTGGTCTTAGAGATTCCAAAAATTCCGGTTTTATTTTCAAAAAAATTTCTATTTTTCGACAAATTTGAATTTTTGAAAATCTTAAGTTTTCATAGAGGGAATCAAAAAAAAACTTTCTCTCATACATTGGTCAACATCACGGTCTACATTTCAATTGAAAGTGTAAGTTTCTGATGATAAAAAAAAATGTTTTATCATATAACTATAAAACGACAATTTTTAGCATTTTTCCTTACTTGTGATGCGACACTCTTCTTCTTATTAAATTTTACAATTATAGTTTTTGATTTACAAGTGAGTTTCAAAACATAAGACATAAATTGCCGCATTTGTGACATATTGTTTGATTACGTTGACTTAGAATCTTGAATTTTTCCAGCTTCAAGGGATGGCAGATTTGGGTTTTTTATATTAATTTCAACGTGAAACCTCTTCGTGTTCCTGAGAAAATGGGTCCTTACAGATAAACACACAGACAACGAAGTGATCCTATAAGGGTTCTTTTTTCCATTTGAGTTACGGAACCCTAATTAAAGATGTATTATTCTGTAACTATAACTATAGAGGAAATAGAGAAAGTGGAGAAAGTCCCTCATTATATTTACATCAGATACATACCTGTACAGATTGGTGACGTCTATCGCGAGTACGTTTCTGTCACGAAAGGCACATTCACTAGCTATTTCCCGCTGTCCTCACACCAGTCCTTAATCTTAGCCGAAGGCATGCGAGTGCTTTGATAAACCTTGGCACGAAAGGACGGTCACTCTAGACACACCTTCCTACAAGGCCACCGGGTAGAAACGGTAAACGGTTCTTCACAACACCGCCTAATTGAGGCGAGTCGTGAGCCATTCGTTTGTGTCGGGTTTTGTCATCTCTCTTTTGAGGCATATCCTTCCATCTTTGTGCTGCACATGGGGTGCTTGGACGTTAAGCTCCCCACGCCGTTGTATCGCGCGTCACCATTCCGATGACCACGTCAAGGGTCAACGGCTTAAAGTGCTCTCGGAGACATGTAGAGCACGGTTTAATTTGAGATACTTCAAAAACTCATCGGTCAATCTTTCCATGGTCAAGTTCGAATCTAGTAAGGCGATTTTAAGGCAACACACTTAATCGCTGAACCACCATCGCTCTTTTCATTAGTCATATACATATTAGGGTCTATGGTCAAATCGCAGCCTTCCGGGAGCGTCTTTAGTTAGCCTTGTTTTTTAGCTTGAATTATATACATTTTAGTGAATAATGCATTGTATATACTTCGATGCTGTATTGGTAGTTAAATTGTGGTGATCGTTCAAGTTGTGCAGTCAACGGTAACCGTTAGAAACGAGAAATGGTCCAAGGTAAGGCGCTTTCGACTTGCGTTTACAAATCTGCAAGGTAAGTATTTGGTTTGTGTCACAAATTATACGGATTGCATTTGGCGTGATTTAACCATGCGGATGATCCCATGAAATTGCCGTCGTTAGATACTTTAAGGTACGTAAAACGTTAATCGTTGATAATCTGTTACGAGATGAGCTATACCACATTTATACCGAAATGGGCTCATTAATTTTTAGAACACGTAATCGACGCTAGTTTAAGGGTTGACACATTTGCTACGCTAATAGCGATCCCTAACAATGCGTGCACATGCTTATGTATGGCACATTCTCCATTTTGAGCACGTAATACCTTCACCAATCGCTTATTAAAATAAGCATAGATTTGTTAGATTAAACATTTAAATTCGTAACATTCGTAAACTATTAGATATACTGCTATCTACGATAGTCCAAATCAACCACGACGAGATTGTCTTTTAAGAATATGCCTATTACTTTACGAAAGGCCAGAAACGCACTAGCGACTCCTTCGAGGTTGCGGGCGTTTATAATAAACGGTCATTACTGACACATGCCTCTTTGGAACACTATTAGGATCCTGTTATACTCTTTTATACCAAAGGAAGATATATATCGATCAACGTATACATGTCCAAGATGAAGGGTCTAACTCTACCAGCCGTACCTCCTGGTATTTATACGGATAAAGATAGTGATCGACAACACGATCGATATCGCCAGTTAGCGGCTCATCTGCGTTGTAAATGTGATTCGACACGATGTCCTGCATCTGCATGACCTGGGCTCAGCTTTGAAATGC
Organism: Eumeta japonica; assembly: GCA_005406025.1. Taxonomy (NCBI): domain Eukaryota; kingdom Metazoa; phylum Arthropoda; class Insecta; order Lepidoptera; family Psychidae; genus Eumeta; species Eumeta japonica. The sequence continues at coordinate 25,817 of BGZK01002491.1, read as the reverse complement.
ATATGCGTCGGCCGTTTAAGCTCGGAATGTATGAATATTAAACGATCGTATTTCTCGAACCGGTGGATAATATTAACAATGTTATATCATGATTTGAAAGCTCAAAAAGTGTGTTATTTTGTAAAAAAAACCTTATTTTAATTTTTGATTTAGACTACATCGTGGCCGAGAATGACAATTGTAGGACAGTGGACTACTCTTAAAACAATATAGATAAAGTAATTCGTAATGCATAATTAATGTTACTAGTTACTTTGTCATTACGTCTTTATTTAATAAAGTCATAGTTTTAATGCATTTATTGGAAGTATTCTCTGTTTATTAAAAAATTTCATTAAAAATATTTGTATTGATTAATTATTAATATTGAATTACGCATTTCATTTTTCTCGTCCGAAAAGTTTATAGTTATGTGTAATTTTTGTTTATATAAATTCTATTACAAAATTTTAATCATTTTGATGCACTTGAGTAATTCATCCAATATAGAATATACTAATAGAATAGTATAAGTAATCTTAAAGTATTTTTGTACTATCACATTATTTATATAATTTTTAAGTTGTAAAAAGTACTTCAAGTTCTTATCATTATAAAATTCAGAAGCGATAGTACACAGTATGTTCGACTAAGAGTTGAATAAGTTAAAATTGTACTTACGGCAACGCGTTCACTCCGGCGCCTACGCAATTTCGCACCAGCTTCAATTTAGTACCTAATTTTGATACTGTCGCACGAAAACGCCCCGCGACACCCGACGACGTGCGGTGTCGTCGGCCGAGATCTTTTTAAATTACCCTCACAGTTACAAGTATCGTTTTCCCCCTTAACCGGTGACGGCGCGCGGGGCGGGGCGAGGAGGGCTAACCTTACGCAGCGGAAAAGGGCGCCGAGTCTGAATTAATTCTGCTCTCATGAAACTACAGGCGGCGGCGCGAAGGCCTCTATCGGGGAGTGGCAAAGGGGGGTAGTGGGGGGGTGCCCGCGAAACCCGATACGGCCGCGGCCGTGAAAGAGGCCTTTGTTATTCACCGCTCACCACTTGTTTATTCCTCATAAGAACACGTATATTTACTCGCGTCGGGGAATCTTCCCTTTCGCGTGTGGGAATCTTTGGGAATTTTACTTTCTGGCGGCCCGCTCGTCTGAAAATGTATTATTGTATTCGTTCCGAAAGGAAATTGCTCATTTTTCTTTGTCTCTGCGGCTCGAACCGTACACGGCCAGATAATTAATGAGTGTCTAATGTCTGTAAAACAAAACTGCTCCTGCCATATCATAAAATTCATGGATACCGACATCAGTGAGATTGTTTTTTTTTTCTAGAAAATGTTACGTATACGTAGGTTATCTTCTGACATTCTATCTAGAGTATAATGAGCTCTACACGCGTGGACATGAGGTTAGTTCTTTCTTTTTTCATATCGGCTCTCGCGCTGTCGATCATGATTCGAAGTTCGTCCTCAATTCCGATCAAATATTTCCAGACAAAAGCGTATTTTTACTAGAAAATACACGTTCTATTGAGAAATCACTATGTCGCGAAAGGATCTCTCTCGTGCTCCTGACCTCGGTCCTACTCGCGATTCCGACGCAGCACCGGTTTGGATCTCGATCCTTCCTTGAACATTGCTGTTACTAACGAAAGGTCGGCACAAAATAGTAACGGATATTGGTTTCATGTTCATGCCGTTAAAGCCGCGAGAGAAAGTCGGTAAAATCTGTCCGGATGACGTATTTTCATATAAAAAAAGAATTATGTAAATTGTAGCAGCGGTTCTAGAGCTATAAGCGCTACTGCCATTTATCTTTCGACATAACTCACTAAAATTGTCTCTGCCAGAACCCTAGGTTATTTATCATAAGATATAATGTACACATATTGCGTTTTAAAATATGTAAGGTTTAACACTCATAAGACATTTTCTGTGATACTTATAACGTTTGTGAAGATGGAACACATAAATGCTGTGACTAGATACGATTCTTCCTCTTGTTTAGAGTCTTTTAACATAGAAGTACACTTTACAGAGAGAGAGAGAGAAAGGGAAAGAGACGCACGCACGTGCTGTGTGTACGTCACGCAGCACAGCACCCTACACCTCTGTATGTACTTCTACACACGCACATACGTACGCACGCACAAGCTAACACACATGCTCACAGGAACAATGCACACGCACACACATATACGCATAGTGTCAGAGAGAGAGAGAAGAGAGAGATAGAGATGGAGAGAGGTACGCACATATATATGAACGAATTTAGTAGGCATAAAACGCGCATTATATCTAAGAGTCTATATCTACAATAATCTATAAATATCAACAGCATTTAGTTGCTAAATTACACGAAATAAATATAATCTATGTCGAAAGAGAATCTATACAAATAAAAATAATATTCCAGAGACTAACGTTTTCCTACCAGTATTTCCTAACATAGTGGATTATAGTTTGCAAAGACCTACAAAATCGATTGCATTGAGACAGTTGTTAACTATGCCAAGTCGGTTTTACAGTGACGTAACAACTAAATCCGGAATGACGACATACCTGTTGATTTTGAAATATGACAGTGTGACCTGTGAGTCTGTGATACGATCACTGAACGCAATAAAATGCATAGCTGTATTGAAAAAACGTCACTGTAGTCAAAGAGAGCTCAGCATATTTTAAAATTTTGGTGTCCGTTTTTACAGAGTTCTATACCAATGAATAACAAAAAATAGAAAAAAAAAAACATTCATGGATGTGAGTCATTGGAGACTGTCAATGGAAAGGAAAGCTTAAAACTATGAAATAAATGTTTTAATTTTGAACACAACAATAATGCTGAAATTTAATCATATTTAAAAATATAATTTTCACAAACTTAAAGCTTTCATACATGCTTTCAACATTATTAGCAAGTCGGTGACGCGAACTCATAAGATTTTACTTATCAGAATATTGCGTAACGTATCTAAAGAAGTTTTCACTTCTTTAATTTTCACAAACAAAAACAAATGAATTATTGTTGGGCCTGTCCACCAGTCCGAGAGCCTAAGCTTAGCCATAGATCTCTATTTCATAGGAAATAAGAGACGGTCGGCTAATATTTTCGAAGTCCTAAGTTAACAGTGGCCACATACATCCAAACAGGCAATAATATTATCAGAAAATAATGATATCAAAAATTAATAGGAACAAACAATAAAAAATACAAAAGTACGCATTGTATTCGGGGATGTTGTGTGTTTTTATTGATTAAAGTGTATAATCGGTATAGCAGTTTCACAAGATAATCCTTCACAAACAAACAACATTATAAAGGTTAGGCATCCCTTTATAATCTATATAATTATTATATATATATATATATATATATCTGTAGTTCCTGTCTGTGCATATATATATTTTTTGTGAAATTTCGTAATATGTATTTACTGATCTCAATTCCACAATTTTTAAAATTACGTCAATCTTGCAAATCGGAAGAAGCAGTACTGGAATTAGAATCGGCGTCGAGAGCAGGACCGGGATCATGATTGAGAACTGGCATAGCTATCGGGACCATAATTGGAAGTTATCGCTCGATATGCGAGATGAAGGAATTCGTCCTATGTCCAAGCAGGCAGAACCGAGCGTGAAACCTAATATCATTGTACATAAAAATACAGTATTCCGTTAAAGGACACTTAAAGATACACACTTGTTGTCAGGCTCGATCTTTCAATTAGGATCATTATAGGAAAATAAAATTTAAACCAAGAGAATTCGTCGCAGACGTCGACGGCTGTGGATGTCTGGACATACTTATTCATTCTGAATAAACTGAATTGATAGATATGATTTTTTTCTCAGATACTCAATATCGCTGCTGAGTGTGGCTGATGTGATCCGCATATTGCTCAAAGTCCACGCCGCTAAATCTAAAATAAAAACAATGCGGGAGAGTGCCTCGGCGGGAGATAAAAAACCGGTAGAATAATCCTTATCGAGTATTTACGATAACTGTATTTATGCCGTATACAATACACGGGATAGTCATAGTAAGAGCAAATAAGAGCAACAGTCCTATGTTTTTGTTGTCATTTCTTATTGTAATTGTCTCTAGCTACAATAAGAAATAACAACAAAAATTCAGATTGTGGTCATTATGACCATCCCGTGTATTTGTACTAATGAGATGATAAAAGAAAATATCGGAAAATGGCAATTTTTTATACTTACTATCTTCACAATTTATTTTTTTTCCTAAACCGTTTGTAGTGGAGGTTTTATTCATATTTGTGAAAATAAAATTAGACTTGTCAATCTTTTGGTTATCAAGAATTTTATAAAATAGTTTCTAAATTAACTATTTTATAAAAATTGTTCCTAAAGTCCTCTCTTTGATCGACCTGTGAGAAATCATTCCCTTACAGAACACAAACGTGAAGTAGCACCTTCCGCTGCTGTATTTCGTCCGGTGTTAAGAGTTACGGTGGCTCACCTCACTTCCCCCCTCCATCATATGTAATATTTGTAACCAAGAACCTGGCAACGTACTGGTGACTTCTCTGTGATTCCGAGTGTGATGACCACCTCCTCTCCAGTAGATCTGGTGGTTTGCCTCTCCAATATGTCATATAAAAACTAAGTACATTCATTTGCATTTAAAAAGTGTAACGAAATTCCATCAAGTGTTTTCCAACAAACACAAATTTGGGTTCTTGAAGAAAAGAGTTCCTTTTTCTAAAAGACTTCTACTGGTATTGCTAACATTTTATATTCTCCGTTGAATGCTAGCAAGACCAGCAGAAAAGTGATCATTTGCTGTTTGCTCCTTGTGTACGTAAAAAATAGGGTACTATATTTCAAAATCGATGCGGTAAGAAGTAACGTCAGTAGAAATTTAAACTTTTGGTGTACTATTTTGTTTTATTTGTTTCCTTCCACTTAATTTGTTTAGTTATTAACTGTCTGTTATATGCGTTCAGTTTAAATCGGTAAAAAAATATTATATGAAAGATTAAATAAAAATGCAGAATAATTTTAGTTCTGGACGAAAATCTACCGTTAAGACGTTTTTGATGCCTCGCTATATTATTAGTTTTCGATGTTAATCAGGCGTCAATGACTACTTATTATTGTCTAAGAAATAACGATATTTCGAAGCAGTTTCCATTCGATCCAAAATTAATGGTGTAATTGTTGTTTTTATTTGGGTAATACTAGGGAAAGTATACTTATTATCGCTTATGGTTAAATATTTGGCTCGCTGTCCCTTTTAAATTGGGTTTCGTACATCGCCTCATTCAAAGCGCGGACCAGTATGCGGCCGTCCGTGTATTGCATTCAAAGATAAATACACCAGTTTTCTCGGCGATCGCACAGCGTCAATTTAAAAGGGCCCGCGATTCGTTATTTCTCCATCAATCCATGGCCTGCTGTGGTGGCGGCGGCATCAGAAAATATATATTATACGTCGCACTTGATTTATTAACAGGATATTTGTGAATGTTGGCACAGCCCCGCCTCCAGTCGATCGGGCAAAGTTTTTTTTTTCTATCGTGCCGAGATCGGATTTTTGTTTCGCTGGGCGGTAGTAAGCAAACGTCAGAAGGAAATTTATGGGTCTAAATAATGTTTTTCCTTTTGTCATCTCGCGCATCGCCCGAAAATCATTTTTCGGTGATTCCTTAATTTAAAAGGAGACCCGCTCTTCTGAATAAAAAAGTGACTGGCTTGTTGCTGGGTTGACGGCCGAGCGGTTGGTACCTAGCACTTTTGTTTCTGATACAAATTTAAAGTATTCTGAATTAAACAGCTATTCAATACAATATTTTCAATTCAAAGAAGCAAAGAATTAAATTTGGACGATATTACTCTCCAGGAAACTACAGCCGAAAGCACCGATTTCATGTCGCACAATAAATATTTCTTATTAAAGAACAAATTGTGTGATATAAACGCCATTATGATAAATTTTAGTCAATTCCTACCTATTGTTTATGTTTATGATTATTCTATTAGATTTTTCTAAATAATACACGGGTACATAAGCTTGGGTGAAGCAATAGCTTAACATTAATATACATCTTGGAAAGCGTGCCCTAAGGTGCTTTCATTAGACACGTTAGATAATAATGGCCAAAAAAGAAACTGGAGGTTATTCTGCTTTGTCTGGAAAAGTTTCAGATAAAAACGCCACTGGTAGAAGAAGAGATAGATCGGTATCTACCGATTACCGACGCATAAAAAGATTATTTATTAAAAAAAAATCACTTCCTGTAAAGTTAGCAAACATGAAAGACATAAAATATTCGCTTGAAGTTGTTGCCTAACACATTCCATATTTTACACATTTTACAGCATGTTTACGCTTCAAAAGGAATTATTTTTTTGAGTTTTTAAAAATGAATCCTAAATAATTCCCATTTCTACCGAGATATATAGAATATATTCAGAGAAGACTGTCAAGGCACGTGTGTAATATGGATTATGTATGTACTGATTTGTTCAAGAATGAATATTTATAATACAATAAGAAAGTATTACAAAGTACGACTGCATAATTGTGATGATACATCAAGTATTTGGTCAGTTTTTCTACGTCAGCATTTTGATGATTCTGAACAGCCAGCTTAAGGTTGATGACGTCGCGTTGTTGAACAACATATTATTTATATCTTACTTATGCATTCCACGAGAATCTTTGCTAAATAAATTGTAGGTAAGAAATGTATTACGTCAAAATATCAAGATTCGTGTAAAAAACGGCTGTGATCGCTTTTCTTGGGAGTTTTCACAATTTTTATTAATCACAGACCAGATTTGTATACATTCGATGAACCGTACGCATTTCACTAGATCACTTACCTGGATAAGTTTTCGAAACTATAAACCCATAAATTCCTGTTCGCCGATTTAGGTGGGTCGGTTATTGATTTGTACACGAATAAGATTTTAAATTTACACAAACGGAGATCGCACTGGATTACCATTTTCAAATATGTATATGACTGTTACCTCCTATTGAAAAGTCGTATTGAACCCGCACTGGGTAGGAGTGACGCACGAAAGCTCCTAGACCCTCAATCTAAAGTAAAAAGAACGCGGGACGGTACCCTCAACAGCGAGGTGGTAAAAATAGCATAAATGATATGAATAGCACGACGGTATTTAATCTCAATAAAAAAATGTCACTACCTCAAAAGCTTCGCGTTATAAGACGTGCAGAGTACGAGTTATGAATTAATGAGATTTTTGAATTGATTGTTTTTTTTCAAATTAGCTTTATAGTAATGATCGGTTTTGTATTGTATTGCTCGCATAGACTGCTTTTTATATGTATATCTGCAAAGTTAATATACGTAACAATTTCAAAGTAGTCGATTTATTGAAGCGCGACAGTGTTAATTTTCATTGCATTTTATAGTTGCTTACTTATGAAAATTCGCAGCAGGTGCGAGCGCATGATTTTGGTAGAAATTATTTTGCATAAAAAGCAAAAAATATAGTTTAGTCTCTACTTCCTCTGTACAGCAATTATATTTTAGTGCTAGGAAATAGTATGTTTGGTATGGTGGTACGACAGGAGAGCGTGATGCGTTCGTTTAACGGGGTCCCGTGACGCTGCCCTCGATTTTCTTCTCAGTTAACTGGATATGGGTGTTTTAAAAATCACCGCTTCTACAAAAAAAAACAAATGTATTCAAAACGTTTTGTAAAGTGCCATAACTTTCTATTTATTCTATTTATTAACGTGGAAATATAAATGATGTTTATTTTCGTTGCTCAAAGCGTTTCTGGCCAAGTTGACGCGTCGAGGTTGTGTTATATTTACCTAAGTCTCGATTTATACTTTTCATAACAAATACGTTTTGTTTTCATAAATAACAACATTGTTTCTTCAGACTCGAGTTAAAGCAACCCTTTGTGGCGGGTGCAAATATGTATTGTGAGCGAGGAAATTCGATGCAATGACTTTCATCACAGCGAATATTCATGGCCGAACATACAGACATACTATTATTGTTCAATATCACTCATTTACTCATCTCACACATTATTTATGGGAGTTGAAAAGTAAATAATTGCAGTTTTAAAATTGTGAGTAATATTTTTCATCAAATGTTTAATTTACGCCGACCGAATCTTATCACATAAGCGAAGCGAGTAACTCAATGCCCAAAGCTTATTTAGGATGTACATGTAATGACAATAAAATTAAATTAAGATGAAAAAAATAAATTCTGTAAAATTGTTTCTATTTTTTATATTTTTAATCAATGATCTTATTGCAGAATAGATTTGCATATGTACATAAGTTAATCATAATCTTATTACAACTATTTGTAAAGAGATCGAAGTTACTTCCCTTTTTATCTATTTTTGCATTTGTTTATATTTTTTATTACTCTCACAAATGTTACATTTGTTAATAATGCATTATTATTTTTGGATAGTTTATTCTAATATTGTGTATTTTGGTGATAATATAAGCACTTTCATTCGAAAATTTAAAATAAACCTACGTCAGCTACGTTTTTTTTTATTTCAAAATTTAATACATATATGGCCAGTATATATATATATTTCAAATTACGAATATATGTAATAAATAACGAAGCTATTTTTCTTATTAATTTGACAAATTTTAATAGGCTGACTATAAAATTTCAATTTGCATTTTCTTTCGACATGAAAATGCTCTATAAATTAGTCCTTTATGTTCAAAAATTTGTTATCAGATTCACACCTGATATACTAGTTCTAATTAAAAGTAGCTTTTTGTCAATAAAATCGCTACTAAATGTACATAAATAAACACAAATAATTAGAAGAGAAAGAAATATACAAGTAATGAACACGCAAAAACACACAGAGAGGTTTTTAAACAATAATAATTTTTGTTGGCTATTTAGAGTCTAAATACGAAAGAGAATTTTAGGATTGGTATTTCAGCTTCAGTGTTCAAATATTAGCTTCTGTTGAGAAAGTAACAGCTACCGCGGAACTAAATCATTTAGAAAGAGATACACCCGTAGGTATTTTTGGGCAAAATAACAGCTACTCGTATCGAGCAGTTTATTGTTTCTTTAGTTTTAAAACGGCGAAATTCTTGAGCTTTAAAGTTGCCAATGTTTTTTATCTACTTGAGCATCCTTAGTGTTTATAAATATGGGACTGCTATTAACGAGTGACTTTTAATGTAAAATAAGAGAAAACGGAAAGAAAATTGCAAATGGATATCTATGTTCATTGCTAGTTGAGATTGGCATTTTAATTTATTCTACTGTTATATTGAAGTAAAAAGAAGTAAAGACCATAGTACCTATTCCGCAGAGGAGAATTTTTGCCCTTTGCAAATGTATTCAAGACCCTATACAGTATTTGTGAGGGCGGGCAACAGCTTCGGAGGGATAGGTACAATAGGTTTTGATTAGACCTCTGAACGCCGGCGCTATTGTGAGAGAAATACGAAAACATAATTCCAAATCGATCGTATTGTGCGGTATCGAAGCGGGGCGGGTTGTGTTAAATGGAAAATTAAAAACATGAAAGTTTATTAAAACCGTGTCCATTTCGTGAACATATTTATAAATAAATATTTCGAACCAGGCTAATTTATCACATCTAAATATTTCAACTGATCTTAGGAGCAATTAATTCTTGAATATAGCGTTTGTTCTAGTGTCAGTTACATCTTAGTTCTAACTAACATGCAAAATTCAGCTCGGCACTCTTATTTACCAAGCGAATTCTTAGTGTTTACGTGGAAACTTCTATTCTAAATAAGCAAAGATAGTTTTGAACCAGATCATTTCTAAAATGGTTTGTTGTTTTCTTATACAGTTCTTGTGAAGTTATTAAAGTTTTTATACAGTCGAGTTGATCATTGGAAAGCCTGTGAATTTTAGTTGGTCAGACTGTTCTCTAAATTGTTAGGTATTGCTATGTTGGTATCGATGTTGCCATGTTTTTATCTCGTCTATGCATATTGTAAAAGCTAAACTTTCTATCCGTTTGAATCCTTTTCAGAAAACAGCCACTTATCCGTCTATAGTTTTTTTTTTTTTTTAATTCATAGCTATGTTATCTGGCCAGGTTATAGGATATATAGTGTTACGTAAAACTACGTACGAAATAAGCAGTGACGATAATCGTGAACCAAGTTAGAAAAAAAATGCTTTTGGGACGCTTAAACAACTTACACCGAAGTAACCACAAGAGATCAAATTAAAGTACTACGTAATTGTCAATCTTAAAAATACTTACGAAACAATCCGGCATAGCATGTATTGACCTTTTATATAAAGAGGATTCGTAATAAACATTTTAGTCTTTAAAATAACACCTGGCGGTCACCGGCGTCGATCGCCAGTGGCGGAGAAGGCAGCACGATCTCGCGCTACTTATTATAAAAAAAATAACTGTGTAGTCGACACAAAACCGTGGGCAACAGCTAGTCTATAATTAAAGGTCACAATTTTTATGATTTTATTTATATATATAAACTTTTCGGTTTCGCAACGTGAAGGTCATGACATATCAGCAAAACGAATCTCGTGGTTTACTACATACAAATGGTGTCCTTCAGAAAAGCATGACATGCATGTGCTGCATATAGACTTCAATAAAGCTTTGGAAATGGTATAGTGTGATGTGTTATTGGCTTAGCTAAAAGAAATCGGTATCTCAGATAACCCAGGTAACAGGTGGTCTACATCACAGATATACGTTTTTATCTTCACATAAGTTTTTTTGGAATGTCATTTCACAATAATACTTTTATTACAGTTGTTGTTGGATAATAATAACCTACATCTTGGAACCAAAGATCATCTTTTTTCGACATTTGCTTTGTCGTGCGACAAGATATTAAATTATTGTTAAACAAAATCAAAATCAAGAGAGCTTCACAGTCATACAGACCGATACCTGTCTGCCACTAATGGTTAGTATCTCATGTGTATAGATTTTATTAATATGTTATTCATTGTAATCAATCTTGTGCTCAAATGTCAAATAATATTTAATAATGTTCGTAAAAAATATATGTACAGATTTTTTCAAAAACTAAAACTAAGTAAGAAATTGCAAATGAGATTGATTTTTACATATTCCTTATTTTTATATTTAAAAATATATATTTTATGTAAAGGTTATCGAGTTTGTGTAATAGCTTTTCGGCATTTACAAGTGTTATGCGTAAATACAAATTATGCTCAATACTTCATGATCTAACACTACTGTGTGAAAATCTTTACTCTATACTGCTTTGATTTTTAGTCAAAGCATATCTTATTCCGCATTCAGTTTATAGAGGACATCCAGCCATCCAGATATTTGTACTGGACTCGTCAGAAACTAACAAATAGTACATATAAATAGTACACTTGTGATTTTTAGTTAAATTTGCATTGTAATTTTTGTTTTCTATGAGCTTATCTAATTTAATACTGAAGTGTCTTTGCCAAAAAACGTATTTTGAGTTTAATAAATAAATGTATTTTTTAATGTCTCATGAAATTTCATTAGATTCCTTAAATTTAATTACAATATGATGATTGTAGATTTTACAATGTTTAAGAATTATTATTTTTGTAAAGGGCATGATATAAATGCATGACCATTAACACTTATTTAGATTTTTTTTTCAATATTTACTTCATTTAAGGCTTTGTCAAAATTTTTGTAGCTAATCATTGTTGTACAATACGCAATACAACAAGAAATGACACACAAAGGCTATTTGTCGCAAATAAAGCTCTTACTAAGGAACATGACAACGTTTTGAGTCTCAATTTCTACTAAATAACAGTTCTGTAACTGGAATTAAGGAAAAGTGCATATGGTTATCTCTCAACGTATTAAGTTACTTGAAAATGTTTCAACTGATATTTTGCATGACTGGTTTGACTGGTGTTGCAAATATGTAATGAATTTAATTCTCAACTACTTAATAGATGAAGTCGATTTGCTATCAGTTACATTACCAAATAAATTATTACTTTTTTACATTGACCCTCACTCTGATTCCAAGCCGAGAAACTGTATTGTTGTGAATAGAAATAAGATACAGGTGAGAACATCTGCCTCTGAAATGCTGATTGTAGTGTGATATTTCGATCTTCCGATGGGATATTATGTACCACATGAAAATACAGTGCGGTTGTTGTACATTTATTTGACTAAAATCACACAAGAGACTTTCAAATCAAAGATTTTACACTAACACAGTTGAATAGCTTACTAAAGTAATGGAAGAATCTAATGATTTCTATTGTAGTGTCACTTCTTATCATTTAAAACCGAAAATTCATTTTGTTATTTGATATATAAATAATTTTGTTATTTCATTATGACCTCGTTTTTTGCTGTTCTCCATTTAATACAATAGCCTTTAACAACCAATTATTTGCGTATAAGATTCATAAGACTGATAAAAGGATTCTTATCAAAAGTACAGACTTATTTACACCGTTGCCTAACACTCTCACTTTTATGGTAGATCCATGCTTGTATGTGACTATTAGATGGCCAATACATTAGCATTTTTAATGCATAAAATAAAAACTTTTGTCAAGTATATTATATATAAATTTATTTTCATTTCATCGTTTTTTGTTCTTGTGTGCTTTAATTAAGATTAATTAAACTCACTATTGTATCAAAACTAAGTAATTAATAAAATTATTGTTTGTTATTTTTTGAATTATTTATAACTCTCGCATCTTTGTCCTTTAAGCTCTGATAATGAAACCTTTCTCTGCCTTGTAAATAATTCAACCGAAAAGTCTGACACTATTGGATATAGTATTCATCTCTTTTTACGATTATACCAGTGTGTTACTTTAAAATCATAAAATTATATTATAAAAAAAAAACTTAGAATATAAATAAAGATTGAGATAAAGCACATTCAAATGCTACGTATTTGAATGTGCTTCAACTTGTCTTGCAATAGTTATTTGATTTTAGATATCATAGAACATAGGTATGTGTTTGGTCGTACGAAAGAAATAAATTGTTATAATTGTAAAATAAGTCAAATTTCCTTGGGTTGTCGGCGGGCGTTTTGGTTGTATTTTTGTATTAAGAATCTTTAGGTAAAAAGTACTTATATCCATAGAATATAACACGGAATGAAGAAAGACGATTTAACTGTATTTATGTTAAATAACCGAACAGATGCGCGTGCAAGGTGAGAGGGTAGTTTTATAATCACGCCATTAAAGTGTTAACCTTGTACAAAAATGGCATAAAAACAAGTATTGTATCTGCGAATTTATCGTACGGTAGGATATAAGACAGATTAAACTTATTTAGGTTCATTGGCCCAGTGTAGGAACTGTAAAAACAAAGTATTATAGCTACAAATATATCGTACTGAAGTACATAAGGTTAGTAGTAACACAGATTAACCGTTCTATACGTATAACTCAATATTAAAAACGGCTATAAGATAGGTAGACGGTAAAGGAATGTTACCGGTGCACTGATTTTCAGCATTCAAACCAAACCGTTAGGTGGCAAGGATAAAACCGGGTGCTACTCTTAGTCACGTTTTATCGGTACTTATCGCTATCGAGTATTGTAATTACGTACTTTTAATCGGCAATTTTTTCTCAGTGTGGAAACATAACTTACTTTTATAATAACAACACAAACTCACGCCTGTTTCCCAGAAGGATAGGCAGAGACTATGGATTTCCGCATGGTGAGGTTTTTGCACATCTCTGTTGTGTGATATCCATAAATCTTTTCATGCAAGCTCGTCGGTTGTCGATCCCTAAACTTTGCCCTTTTTTAATATGCTGACAGTTTGGTCCGCACAAGATTTTATGAGTGACCCTTTCCGACCTCACCGCCTCACACATTCGTTCTATAGATTAGTTTTGTCAGTCTATTTTCGTTCATCTTTTCCAGATGGCTATACCATCGCAACACACTTTTTCTACTCTAGTGACTACATCTCTTTTTGAATTACACCGCTTTCTGATATCATTGTTGCTACATCTAACTTTCAAAATATTCTACACACTACACAAATATTGTACCGCCATCGCATTGATTACACTATGTTTTTGTATGCCATAGACAATTTACATTACCGTATATAAAGCGTAAGAAACAGGAGCCCATTACTGATAGCCGATTACATATGTTAAGTATATAAAAAATACTACAGCGAAAGCCGATAAAACAGTCAAAGACAGCCTAAAGTCTAGCAATGGTTTTGATGATCATAAAACACTAGTTGACATATTTGAAAATCCGGCGAGATCTATAGTGGAGTGTGGGCGCATTACGTGAATACCGGATTGAAAAATTGTAATAGGTTCGACGGAAATTCATTAACCATATTAGTTATGGCAACACCAAGAAATGTTTTAATGTTGAATAGGTAACAAACAAGACAGTAAACAAAGATTGTATCTTGCTGATAAGAAGAAATGCCGGACGTTGTGTTGCGGAGTTGATTTAATTGATGGTCGTTTGGATATTGCTGGAATAGTAACATTATTTGAGTTTGTGATCTCTAGTACAAGTTTGAAATCTACAAGGGTGATCATAAATACTATAGTTAGTTCATACTTTCCTACGTGTGCTTCAAGTATAGCGCATCAAAAAAATCTACGAGCACGGAACTCTCGCGTTTTGTTAACTCGACTCGTCCTTGGTAATTTTAATAATCATATAGTACGTTTATAACTATTAAGAAATAGTTAATATGAATTAAAAAGTGATTTAACTATTAGTTAATTCACTTTATACAGAGTTGTAGGACTTCCTGAGGCATAAATTTCAAGATGCAGTAGAAATGAAAGCGGTCGTCAAAACTGTTAAATACGATTAAAATGAATTATTTGTACCTATGACACATTTAGTTAATTGCTGGAAACTGTAAAGTTGTATGAAATTAAGTTGTTTCATAAAATATCTGTGTTAAGTTTCCAAATAATGCTCCAAAATCAATTAGAACATTTGTAAACTAAGTTAACCGATTTAATATCATAATTTGAGTCGCATAATAAAACTAAAATTTCATCTTTAATTTAAAAAAATGCCAATGACACTACCATATAGTGATTTTGATTACACTAAGTACAGTCGGCTACCTAAGAACTATTAATATGCAATATTATTTAATCTTCAATTGTAAACTCAATGCACTCCACATCGGGCTGACTCATCAATGTCATTTAAAATGGTGATTCACTAATGCAAATCGCATATTGAATTGAGATAGTCATGTGAACCACCGGATATTGAAGGTCTGTACGTCCGGTGTTCCATATAATGTATATATATGACAAAATTGCTACAATTTTTTTATGGGTACAATATCTCATTGCTGTAAAGCGAAAAATTAAAGTAAACAATCGTTTTTTCAACGTTTACGAAATTGTCAAACGAAAGTAACTCAAGATTACATTTTATTTTTTTTTGGAAAGGAGAAGACTTTATATTCACAATGCTATAATTTATAATCTAATTTTGTCAAAAGATATTCCTTTTCAAGCACTTTAAGGGTATTTTGCTAAAGTTGGAAGCAAGCACAATATTGGTACTGCTATATTACATTATAAAGCAAAATCTAGTTGTTAGTCTGGAAGTAGCTTGTTCGAGTCTGAGAGCTCTGTCGAAATACAGCGTCTAATACGTTTAAACTGACTACTCAGACAGAGAGAAAACTTAACTGATTTAATTATTAAGGTCACCAGAATATCTGTACCGGATTTACTTAGAACCATTTTAATATGCAGATACATTTTTATTAAGTTTTAATGTGCTTTACCGATTGTAGATAAAAAATGACAAATCGTTATTCATCTTATAAGTGAATATTATCAATAATTATTATTTTATCGTCCAATTCACAAGTTTGCTGGAGAGAAATCCTGTATGTTATTAATTTTGCTACAAAATGCATATAAATAAAACGATCTTCGGAACAAAACTGCTTTTATATAGAGAAAATGGACGAGTTACCATGGAATTAGCTGAAAAATTGTCTTTACATAGTATAAAATGAAGTCACTTCCGCTGTCTGTTCGCTTAGATCTTTGAAACCATTCAACGGATTTTAATGCAGTTTTCAGCAATAGATAGAATGATTCTAGAGGAAGGTTTATATACATAATACAGTCATATTATAATAAAGAAAAGCTTAAAAATTCTAAGATTTGTAATGTGATGTGGTAACAAACATATTTGTGTGCCCTTAAATTCCAAACGCTGGCTAAACCTTATGGATAGACCGCGCATTACGGAATTGTATATGTTAAAATGATCTATAAAAAAGTTCGCGATGGTATATATTTATCTCCTAAGGATAACCTACAAAAGCCATTTTTATTTCTTACATATAACAAAAAAAATATGCGTTATGCTATTTTATACAATAGAGTGTTTTTCCTTATCCAATCAAATACATTACATATGTCATATATTTCATGTTAATCAAAATTGCCCTTTGCAGCATTTCATTTAAATGGATATCTTAGACTTAAAATCTAGAGGTTTAAAAAGCGGAGGATTCTTTCAAAGATTGATGTACCAACGAAAATATATTACTCGGTCGATACTGTAGTCGATTTTGAAGAGGCTGTTCACTTTCCTTTTTCTTAATTCTTTGAACCCGTCTGGATTCTCTCCGCATAATCTGGTGTTGAAAGTAGGTTGTCCTGTTATTTTATTAAGGAACCCTAATCCGCCTAATTTATGTAACAGTACGCGATTATTGATAAAGTCCCTTAAATTTTTTATAATAGCGTGCACAATACTTAGCGGATTTGGTACCGGAGAAGACGTTTTAATTCTCTTGATTTCTCTAATACCATAGGATTTACCGTTTCAATTTCACGCTATCAGGCTTAGATTTGGCCGGATGAGTGTTTCTCATACGGCCAGTCATATGTCGCGCTTTCGAGAATAACCTCTGAAGAAAACATGTTTGTACTGTCTCATGAAAAATCATCTATAAATGTTGTCTATAAGGACATCCTCTAGTATACTCGTCGACAAAACATAATATTATTAATCGCTCCACACTGCCCCATATTAATATCTACATAGCACCCGTGCGAAGACGGAGCTGGTCGCTAGTTATCATATAAAAATCGTCCAGGTGTGCAGATTGCCAACCTTAACTACTCTTTTAGTTTTAAGCAAGAAATGTAGAATATTTTGGGCTAACTCGGTATACCAAACAAAAATGTAGGATAGCTGTGGTCGTATGCCACAATATCCTAAGAATTGTGTACATAGCGATACATTTTATTGTTAGTATTACAACACAATATAAAAGAGAAGCATATGAGTGGCCCTTAGGGTAAGGTGGCCTATGACCACAGCTATCCTTTCAACATGGATATGTTTATGAGTAAAATTAAAATTGTCTATTTATCACATAATAAATATTGAACAGTTTGAAGATAAGCATGTCAGATAAGAATATTGTGTTGTTTCATACTTTTCAAAGTGTGACATTTTCTTAGTTGGGTTTTAGTTTTAGGACTAATTTTTCATTATAAATATAAATAAATGACTCATTATATTTGATTAGAAAAATAATGAAAATAATGTTATTTACTTATGACATTATTATTGTAATACTAGGAACAATTCACCAAATAAATTTCATACATTCGCGGGTTGAATTGGGTTACTTATTACTAAAAGCAAATAGAATAAAATTATTAAAATATAGTTTATTTTACAATTGAAGAGTTTTTGTAAATCTAAATATTGGAGATGATATTCTAAATTTAGTAAATAAAAACTGTGTTTTGAACCCTTATCATAAAAGGTAGTTTACAATGCGCAAAATATGTTAAAAGGGCAAAAATGAACGCACAGTTTTTGTAATTGAGCAAATAAGGACATTGAAATATATAGCTAAAGAAGAGTTAATTTATTTTAAATAGATTTCTAAGACAATTTTATATAGCCTTTTTCTTAGAGGGAAGCTTGATGATTCTGAAACTGTATACAGTTTCTTATAAAATAAAATTTAGATAAAATAACATTCTTACTGTCCAGAATATATCTTATCTAAAAATATGTGCCAAAAAACATTAATGCATTCTCTAAACTAGGGTATTTTCATCATATATTTAGCAAAATATGTGATGAAAATTCCTACATACACATACTTGTAATTACTCAGTTCAGGCTGCAAAGAATCAAAAGCTGTTTTATGGGTGGCTGTATACGTTACTGTAATAGAATTCCTAAGGAAACAAAAAAAATGTAAAAATAAACAAGTAAAGAACGCATAAAAGTTTAACTCAGGAAAAAATAATATTATCGTTGTGATAATTAATATTTAAATGATAGTTATGTATACGAATAACACATTAAGAAATGAGTAATTTTGAAGAAGCTTTTAATTATTGTATTTGGTACTAATATATCAGTCATTCAAGAACCTATTTTTATGCTATTGTAATTTTATGACAAGTTTTACACCTGCTAAATGAACATATCACAAAAATTAAGATAAATAAAAGAAAAAAGATAAATTATTTGATTATAGAAGTTATTATGCTTTTTGACCTATAAACGTCTTTTCGCTATTTAGGTACGATGACAGCCGGTCAATCTTTTTTGTGTAATAAATAAATACCCCCAGACTTAAAGTGCTAATTACCATATCAGATACCATAATGCGATAACAACGGTTGAAATTGTCATCATGTCTGTCCTCATTGTTGTTAATTAGAGTTTTATAAAATTATAAATTAATGCAGCCTGAGAACGCGTTTAGCTAGGACGTTGATTCAGATGTCATTATAAAGAGCTTAAGAAAAGCTATCAAAATTCAAAGATAAACGATAAAAATATTTCCCGAAATATGTAATATATAAAAATATGTACTCATTATAAATTTATATTATTAAAGGTTAGCGGCAAATATGCACAGAATTACAGGAAATGCAAATTAGAGTCAATCTTGCATCTAAAGGAATTTAAAAAACCTAAAAATTCCAGTGGTCAGCAAAACTTCCATATTGTATAATGATATTATTTCGGCGTTTTTACGAAAAATCTACGTCGCGAACCTTGACTGCGTCTTTGTATTTTTTATTTAGTTTAATTGTTATTATGCCATTCAATTTATTTTATCCTTTTTAATGCAGTGTTCAATGAAATTTATTCTTTGGTCATTACATGATTTTTGTGCTACAGTGTAATACGCACAATGTTATATAAGCTACTACCTGGCACAACCCTCTTGACACTTCATCAAAAGCAACTGAGCTGATACATCATTTTCTGGTAATATTATAGTACTAGTATGTTTTTATTTTTCGTATATTCTGTAATATAGTCGTTGGCATACGTTTTTGATATACTTGTGGTATCATAATATTCTTATATTTTTGGCAACAAGATAATATAAAGATAATCCAAAGGTGTAGCAAATGCGAACAGATTTCATTGTACACTACGTATTTTTGCTTATAAAAACAGATTACTTAACTTAGCAAATCTGGACGTTTTCCATGAGTCTGGAAGCGTCTCAAGATTAAGTAGATCACTAAGAGTGTAAATTTAAAACAGAATTTAAAAACTAATTGCCTTATTCAGAATCCTTATTTAAAACATCGTTCAACGGTTGTTTAACTAAACACTGTTTACTTCTTAAACAGGTGTTTAAGCGATTCAGAATGTCGCTTAAACTGTTGTCTAACTTAAACAGTGTTTAAGCGTTATAATGGCAACATTCTGATCAAAAAATGGATTAAAATACTCGAAAAATTTTTATTTGTAGCATTAAAGAATAAATAAAAAAATATTATTATAAGCTTATTGTTTGTTTGTATTTATTGGGCGGAAACTAAAAATCGTTTCACTAATTAAAGGATTCATTATTCTTGAGCAATATGGGCTGATTTTCTTTTGAGGAAATTATTGGAATTGAGTGAATAAATTCAAAAAAGCTCTGTTTGCTTTTATGGTATTGACTTGACCAAATTGTTGGATGTACGAGTACGTGAAATTAATGTAACTACCACAAATATATTAGTAATCAGATCCAAAACAGACCAGTGTTATGATATACCAAAGTTTTGTATTCAAACAGCACGTGTATACTTTATGTTAAATAAATTAAAAAATAGATAGTGTCGTATGTCAATAGTTAAATATAGAAAATGATGACGTTGTAAATAACGTATTTATATATTTTAAATTTAGTTATCAATAGATTTAGAAAAAAAGATAGATAGCTTATATACCTTGGCCACAATAGCCTCGATTTGTTTTGAGTCCGGAAATAAAAGAAATTGTTTTATGTTAAATACACTGTATTGTATTATAGTACGGAACCCCTCGGTGTGCAATGTTGATTTGCACTTCGCCGGTTTTCTTTATCGACTTAGGAATATCAAATATTTTCAACCTTAAAAGAACTCTTTGCGGTTTTTATATAGAATATTGAAAACGTGCTCACGCCGCAGACATACTTAGGAAAAGCAAACGTAAAATATTGAGAGAAATATGAGCTGCGTATGACCTTCCCAACGAAGACTTTGAAGTGATATATATCTTACAAAATACTTCTTACAAAACACGATATATGTCTTGCATAACATAAAAAAAAAATACTTTGTAAGGAGAATAATACAAAAATGTGTTGTACTACTACACTACTATACAACAGGCTACAGTATGACTGTATAGAGCCGACTTGCTGTAGCACTAAACTGTGGCCGGCTCGTTCGATGAAATACTCTTGCATACAGTCTAAGTAGCCGTTCTTGCTGTTCATTTCGTCAAGTGAGTGAGCGTTCCGCAGGCCCGACCCCTCGTCCCTCTACATTGGCCCGATCTTCCTACCATTAAATATCCTATTCCCTCCAAAAAGATCGGCAACGCACTGGTGCCACCTTTAGCGTTGCGCTAGTCCATGAGCAGAGGTGACCATTTACTCTGATGGTTCGCCTGCTTGCCTTTCGAATATGCTAGAAAAAATTGAACAATTTCTAGAAGATACAATCAAAAGTCAGGCAAATAGACAAGGACTATTATAATTTTTATTACTACCTCATGTATTTATTACAATGAACATTTATTTATTGATATTCAGTAGGTTTTTATCGCTCAGAAACTCGGAACTGAAAACAATTCTGCCCAATGAATCAAGGCTTTCGAGATTTATCCTTAACATTGAATAGTGTTCTATACATCATAATAGCTTTGGCTCGGGGCACCGCCCGCGTGGACATAAAATGAATTACTTCATCTCGCATAACGCCCCATCACTGACTCAAGATTCCGGTCGCAATCCCGTTTTCGCTTCTGATTCTGGTCCCGCTTTTGATTCCGGCCCCGGTCTAGGTCTAAGGAGATTTCGACTTCATTATCGACCCCGTCCCTCTTTAAGGTCCGGTCTCAGTGGTGCTTCTCATTCCTATTGCGGTCACGATCTCGATTCTCATTTTGATCCCGCATTCGATTTTGACCTTAGTGTCATTCTCGATTTCGACGCCGGTTTCGGACGACCTACGACTCTATTTCTCGTTCCGTGTGCAATTTCGATTCCACTAGAGGTCACGGTCCTGATTTGGAAGAAGACGTAGCGAATGCCAGGAGTATCGAAAGGAAATTTGGAATATATTATTCTGCGATAGTGTAGCTTTCTGTGAGTGAAAGAATTTTCAGAATCTTTCGTGGCAGAAATATGAAGATGAAAACGGTTTTTTTTTTAAAGCTTCTCGTTCCCGCGTAAATCTTATGTCTAGTTTAGTAATAACCGAATAAAGGATTTAAATTAGCAGAAAAAAAAAACGAACAAATATTGGTTCCGTTTTCCCATAAAACATTTCATCCCTTATTTCACCCGTTTACATACATAGGTGATACACGTCGTAATTTTTCGTTTGTAATAAATAGCCAAAATGTAAATTTTGCTGTCAATAGCTTCGACGGTATCAGTTTTTTTTATGAAAATTTTAATTCATGTCATGATTTTTTATTGGTAACGATTAGCTAAAATATAAGTTTTGACATAAATAGCTTCAGCAGTTTCGATTTTCTATATCAAATTTCATTCCCTATTTGACACCTTCAGAATTAAATAAAAATAAAAGTGTACATTTTCTCTTTATCTGTGTTTAGTTAAAATGTTAATTTTGACATCTGTAACTTCAACGGTTTCACCTTTTCATAGAACAGTATTTCACCTTTTTCATTCCTTTCGAGGTTTAATTTCTAAAAATCCTTTCCTAGTGCTCGCCTCAGTTATAACAGGAACTTCTGTGCAAAATTTCAAGTCTGAGTTGATATATCAGTCAGTTTACACTTTTATATATTACAATCCAGATGGTACCCTTCGCGACCTTCAGAGTGACCAAGATCTCGAATCAAAAGTGGTAGGAAGGCAACTGTATTCATTTGACTAGTTCTTCAGTTTCTCTTTTTATGAACTTCATGTATATTCAATCTGCATTAAACGTTTCACATTCCGCATTTTATTACTATCAGAGCCAATGCACTTGCGCAGGAGGCTTGTTCAACTCTTTCAGCGACTGTTTTCGTTTCTCGTCTACTAACATTCTACACACAATTAAATTTAAATGCAAATGGAACCCACTTTCGCGGGACCGAGCACGGAGGCCGGATGGCTCACATGCCACCTGCACCTAGCTCAGCCACTACATCATATACGCGTGTATAGGTCAAAGTGTTAAAGCATAGAATCATAATTAAAACGAGCGTTTGCCTTGTATTTATTTTGGGATAACAGAACATAGGTGTGTATTAATTGCAAAGAAGTTGCTGAAGCAACATCGAATCGGGGAAAATACTACACACGAATAGAAGAAATTTACATTTGTTTTTATTGAAATCCATATTTATGCGGCTTATAAAAAAACATAATAATATTTTACGGGATTTCAGAGCTCGCTCGTCTGGAATAGAATATAGATAGTTTGAAAATACAGAACAAAGTTATTTCAACAAGCGAAATTCTGTAAATATATCAATATTTCATCGGGCCCGGTATAAACACGACTCTCATTTCAATTGCGGCCAACGAAATAAAATAGAGAGAATACAGTGCGCGCGCCCTCTGCACGGCTCTGTCGTAGAACGAACGGGCTACGTTTCTATCCAGAGCGCAATATGGCGAGCAATAGCGATATTTGTGTATGCGCGAGCGACTGTCGACTGTGTCCAACCTAAAAGTTGATCAGCTTAAATTTCGTAATGATTGGATTACGGAAATTATTTCATTTATAAGTCGTCGAATTTAGCGGCGTCTTCGTGAAGCACGATGTTTACATTTTTATTGCTGTCTTAAAATAAGAGTTTTTTTTTTATCTCTGGTATGTCTAACTAGAGCAGAAGTGAGTGCACGTTCGAGGCGCTTACATATTAAAAGATCACCATTTCATTAACCAATAAATGGAATTATCATTACTAATTTGAAATAGATAAACTGGAATTTAATTTTCCATCTCCACCCTACAGAAGCAAAAAGATTGCTTCTGTAGGATGGAAATGAAAAACTGATGTCGAACACATGTCAATATTTTTTTTTCTTCCTTAAATACTATTTTTGTATAAACAAATGTTTTAATGTAAATTAGTATTTTGTTTTTTTTATTAAAATGTTAGTCAAAAACAATCGATCTTCGAACTGGTATACTACACATATAATTCACTACGTTTCCATCTACGATTAATAAACAAGATGTATTGAAAGATTAAAAACAGTTTAGGAACATACCATAGAATTTTCGTGAAAACGTTGTAATAAAATCATAATATTTCATTATCATTTTCTTGTCGTCGCTGTCGTAGCCTTCGCATTTATTTAATCCTAGAGTTTTTAAGTTTATTAGATTTTTTTTTGATACAATCTTTCTTTCAATTTGCGTTTTGTATAATCCCAAGCGTATTTATATCACATGTGAGATGACATCTTTATTTTTTTAATAATCATTTTACTATCGATCTTTACTAATATTCCGACGAACATTTTGCTATATCATTTGAGCTATTTATAGTGCTCTCTGTAATGATATTTGAATCTACATTCTGGGTAAATCGTTTCTGAAGCTTCACTAATTTTCATTTTCACGCAAAAAAAAATATAATTTCACCCAACGCTAATTCTAAACAGTCGCGAACACTCGCACCAGTCCTATGACGTCACAGGCAGAGCAAAGGTTACACGACGACCTCGTCGGGCGTGGTCCTTCCGCCGTGGGCTCAGCCGATGGTAACGCATTATCAGTCCCGTAGTAACTAGCGATTTAAATCTGATGGTGTTTTGCAGCAAAAGAAAGGTCACCATCACTGTAATTGATGAGCGAATAGACGTTTTCTCGTCAATTTTCATTAGATCATTTCTCTATTTATAGAATTCGCTACCAAGTAATCCGACTTACTATTGCCATATATGAACGTCCAATGTTTTTGTCAAGCGTGTCTTGAGTTTACTACTGTATACAAGAACACTGTCAACAAAACGGCTCCATTGTGTGCTAACAGATTGTTGACAGATATCAAAGTAAAGTTGAATAGACTAATTATTACAGAAGAGAAATGGCTTCAACTTTACTGTTAGCCCTTAAAGTTGACAACATTTGTAATCTAAGAAGTTCTTAACATTACAAACTTTGCTGTCGACATTCATAAGGAGCCCGAGCTTATCCGACCATGAAATTTTCACTAAAATAAATGTAAGGCTTTTATTTTTCTAACTTCACGACATCGTTCGTAAAACGGGGTAGCCAGAGATATACACACTCGCTGGTCATCCATGTGTCACAGGTTATTTCAGCCCAATATGACAACACAGAATTTAATAGTCCGTCACTATGTACGGATGTCACCTTCACAGGTGTAAGTTTTCACCTACTCTCGAAATGTGAATTTGGTCGCTATATTTCTTTAGCCGTTTATGAGTGGTTTTTTTGACGTGATAACGTCTTATAAATCGATGAACGCCGGTTGCACGCACGAAAAAACATGATTCATTGTCGCGTTCTGCCTGAGCCGAGCGTGCGCGCGAGAGCACGGAATAATAGAGAGGTACGATCGGCCTAAGCGTTCGGCTTGTGACGCATTTATTTCTTTACTGTATAATTTAAGTAGAAAAATATTTGAATTAACGAGTGTAAAGAAATGTTAATTTATAGAAAAAATTATCGTTTTCAATTAACTCCTTCTTTGTATTATACAAAATAATGATGATTCAGTGATAATAATTCAATTCAGTTCATAAAATAATGCAATTTTTCATCAACGTTTTTTTATGACATTATCACGTAAAATTATATTATCATCCGTAAACCGACTTTACAGACAACCAATTTTTGAATAAACAAACGCGCTTGATTTTGGAGAAAATAATCGTTACCATGTTCCGAATCGAATTGATTCCCATCGGGTAATGTGATCAAGTGATTTTATAAAAAAGTTATTTATTGAGAAAGCTATATTTTGTCTGTTAGTGATGTACCTACCGTACGTCGTACTCTTATAATTGAGTTGAAAGTCTTTTTAAGCCATTATTAACTTAACAAACGAATGAAAAATTACGCTTTAAAACAGAATACCTCTTTGTGCAAAGATCGTGTTCTCGCATATAACGACAATATTAGCGCTCCAACTATCGATAGCGTAAACAGAAAATAAATTTCAATAATAATTCTAAGAAATCTTGAAATGTTTGAAAACAATTTAACGGCTATTAATTGTTGATTGTACTGATATCGACTTCAAGTATATTTAAAATAAATCAATGTAAAGGTAAAAAAATAATATGACTTGTTACTTGACAGCCGACTTCAATTTTAGGATTGTCGCAGTAAACTGCAA
>BGZK01002490.1:0-54461 GCA_005406025.1 Eumeta japonica | reverse complement strand
GAAACCATCTTCTACCAGTCAGTATAATTTTCATTAACATGTACTAATTGAAATTTGATATGGTTTTATGATCTATTATTTAGACACATTAAATATAACTGTAGCATAATACATAAATATAGTATAAATCTTTTTATATTGACACTATTTTTTTCTAGATGGATGTATCATTTTTTCTAAAATGTTTATGAATGTTTATTCATTTTAATATTGATTTAACTTCCACTTATATGTATATGTTTAATTTTATTTTCTATATAAAGGCTTAGTACCCATGTTTTTTTTCATCTTTACATATATTTTTTCAAAAAAAAGGCAGAGGGTTAAACATGATTAATGTAATCAAATTTTTTTTGTCTTCTTGGTTTGTCTGTTTATTTTAAACATACAATGAATCAACTCAATAATTGATTTCTGATAAATAAAAAACTTATGTCAAAGTAATACAGTAATAGCTTACTAACTTTCACTCACGGTTTAACTTGCTTTAATATAGAATTAATTCCATTCTTTTTTTTATTGATTGGTTATGAACAATAGCGTTGTTCAAGGGAAAATCAAACTCAATGCCAGTTCTAGACAGAAATTTAGCAGGGCCAAGATCGAGATCAAAAATAGAATTGAGATTAATTCATAATATAAGAATTCAGCGGCAGTACATGTGTTTCCCATTTCAGAATGTATTTTCTTTTGGGATGATTTAATTAGAATCTGAATCTAGATTGACACTGAGTTCAGAATTTTTAATGACAGCATCATTGGTCTGTATTACAGGTGAAGGGTGATCTTTATGCCCACATATGTGAAGCTGCATGCAAAAGCTAGTTACTTAATAAGATTGCAATTTAAATTTTATTTTGTGTCTCCGATCTCACACAAATCCAAATGAATTCAGAGAATAAAATTACTAGTAATCATTATTTTATAACATTCATAGTTCATTTTTTTGTTACAGCCGAGACATCCAGGGTGCCACCCAATCCCAGGAGGAAAGGGCCGAACCCTCTCGAATCTATTCTCAAAGCTGACGACTGAAAAGTACAAGGCACAGAAGATAAATCTAGATATTTTTGTGTACATCTAAACTAAAATGTAATCTATAACTCTAATATTTTAGGACTGGAGAATTTTATTAAATCTTAAGGTTTGTTTGTTCCTATGGATGGTATGATATTTTAAATTAAAAAATGCACATTAAAGTTATAATTATTTCAATATGTTTGCAAGAAAATCTGTATACTATTTTTTAACAACTAAACACTTGTGAAATTTAAAGTGAAAACGATACATTTAACAATAGCTTATCTATCTTTTGACTTAGTAAGTAATAATATTAAAAATTAGAATCCAAAGAAGAGCAATAATAGTTGTTGAATAAAAAAAAACCTTTCCAATAACATAAATAAACAATGTTTTTGAAAACAAATGATTGTCATAGATCATATCATTCTTTACATCACATCATTTGATAATAAATGCAAAATTAAATTACCATTGTAACACAAAGAAAAATTATTTAGGACACGTTTTTCTTTTGCCATGAATTTGAAGACATACATATATTTAAAACAATTTGTTGCCCTCGAAATGGCATCAATTTAATTTTACATCATATTAATTTAAATTTTTATGCCTCATGCGTGTTTCAAAAATATCTGTTGTTTTATAAAACTAAATTGAAATTAAAGCTTACACGTTTTTCTTTTGCCATGAATTTGAAGACATACATATATTTAAAACAATTTGTTGCCCTCGAAATGGCATCAATTTAATTTTACATCATATTAATTTAAATTTTTATGCCTCATGCGTGTTTCAAAAATATCTGTTGTTTTATAAAACTAAATTGAAATTAAAGCTTATTATTATAAATTTAATTAAACCTAAACTAATGACTGTCATAATTAACTTAGGTTTATCCAAGAACTGGAAATGAAGAATTTGGTTTTGTATTTATAAGCCAAATTATAGTAGAGAAAACTCATCAAAGTGCCATATGAATCACTTTAGTTTGCCCTCAGTGGACATATTAATGTTACACATTTTCAAAATATAAAATTCTATAGAATATTACAGTTCATTAATGATAATATAGAAATGATAGGCTCTTGTGATCACATTTAATTAATGCTCTTGTCTTGAGTGCCGTGTCAAGGAAATTGCTTAAGAATTTTGGCTTGATGGCATTTTTACCTTTTATTGTATTAATTCATATTTATGCATGGTTTTAATAAAATAGTGTATTACTAGGCATGGACTGACTGATAAATGTGACATGATTTAAAATTATGCCGATAAAGTTATATAATTTTGACCACAGATTTTCCACACATATGGTTTTTTCTGTATTTTCCCCATTCTTTAAATGACTTCTGTGTCAAATTACAGAGAAATAGCTGTAACAGAAACATCACTAAGAGCTGATGAACAAAAAATCAGAATTTACTCAGTGTCCAAATAAATAAATAATACGAATTGACTTGAATAATTTTTACTATGGCAACAGAAGTTACTTCTCTTTTATTTAAATATCTTTTTTTATAATTCCCATTGTCAAGTCACCAATTAGGTGGTTGCTTATGGAAACCCACCAATTCAGCCTGTATTGCTGATTATTTGATATTAATATCCTAACCTAGTAAATAATGTCTTGTTTATTTCTAAGTTTGTACCAAAAAAATGTATTACTTAACATTAATTGATTATTGATATCAAATTTTAATGGAAGATCAAAATTATGAAAAATTATTTGGTTGTGTGAAAAGTTAGATGTGAACAGTATTTATTCACTGTGTCATACTTGTAATTCAATTCTAGAAAACTGTTACTACTTTAAAAAAGTGACAAAATGTCATAATGAAATGGATAATGTAAAATTGTTTTAATTTAAATTGAAAATTATTTTTAGGCTAAGTTAGAAGATATGTTTATTAAGGCTTAGCAGGTACGAAATTGTATTGTCATTCTAGATAACCTTTTTTTTACTTTTGATACTTTTTATTACTATGAATTCGTTAAAGTTTATGATAGCAAGAAAACAGTAATAAACTTTAAAACTTGTCTAAGGAGACAGTGTAATAGTCATCTCAAATATGGCAACGTATTTGCAGTGGTACTTAGACTATATTTCTACAATTATCAGTTTTAAATTATAATTTTCGGGATTTATCTGCATTGAAAAAGACGAAGGTATTAAATGAAGTCATCTAAAATTATTGGAGTTTTCAAATAATTTTATTATTAATTTATTGTGTATATCACAAATGCTTATATGATCTGTGTTTTTGCATTTATTATTTAAATAATATTTCATGTGAATCAATAGAAAGAGATGATTTTCCTATTAGTTTAGGTGCTATGTGATATTTTATATTATTGATTATAATTATTTAATTTTATTAGGCCTCTAAATACGTGATTTTGTATATTGTAACTCCTCTGCAATTATTCTATTTTCAAAATTCAGACAATTGAGGAGAAATTTTATTATTGTCATTTACAACTTTTAAACATTACATTTTGTCTTAATAAAATATTAAACTTGATCTTATACTGTTTGCTTTTACGTCAAGAGGCAACTATCCCAAACTGTGATACATACAAATATAATCTTCATTTTACTACCTAATTGTATGTTGTAGCCAGTGCCAACAAAGATAAAAAAGGTAAAAGAAATATGGTATTTATATAAAATTTTTTGATAAATGGCGCTCTATATTGTTTCACAAATCACTCAGTTTTGAACATTATGTTACCATCTCTTATGACTATTCTAATGCTTTAGGGACCTCTTTTGACCAGTGATTTACATAGGCAGTATATTATACCATATGTTTTACTAAAACGGTAAATGGTAAATCGTTGTGCCTAAAGTGATGTTTAAAAGCATGTGGTTTCCTTGACGTCCATGCATCTTCTATCTGAATTCATACCAATTTCTAAACCACACGCGAACCTGAAAAGGAAATACAATTGATCATCGAAATCAATGGTCAATAATTACAATAGCAGACTAACAAAATTAAAAGTAGGTCACACACAGTAGTTATATAATGTACAGTAAGAGTACTGGAAGTGACGATTGTTTTATCGATTCCTTTGCATACAGATTGTACTGAAATACTGTACAAAAATAGGCGATAAATTTCCTACTGTGCATATAAGTACACATATTCGATGACCAGAGAAGTTAGAAGTTATTTATCCGTACAATAAAATAAAGGAATAATTCAAACAGACATATATTTCAAAATTGATAAGGCACATAAAGTTAGGTCACTTACAAAAAAAAACGATTCATATTGAATTTAATTTTAACACTTAGTTATCTAATTGAATGCGTGTTAATTAAATTCATATGTTCAATCACTTACAATCGGTTTGATCCAGTACTACAGAACCAGAAGTGTAATATCTCTTTAGGCCACATAGATACATTAAATGATCCATATCCGAATTCCAGCTCAAAACATAAATTTTATTATAGAAAAGAAACTATTTTCTCACAAATGAAAAATAAAGCGCAGCAAACAGTTCCCTTAACAATGCATAGGGACGGATATGACGAAACTATAAGGTTTTCCTTTTGCCATTTTGGCTCGCAACCCTAAAAAATATGAAAAAAAATACAAAGATAACACTTAATAAATACTTTATTATTTGGAACATGATAGTGCAAAAGACCGTAGTTATAGGTGACTGATGTGCTTATACTTATTCTGTGCGGGAAACATGGAAAAAAGTGTAACAACATAGTTTTTTTCATCTATATTGCATTTCTTTGTACTAACGGTTTTGAAATCTCACACTGCTCTTGACCGGTTTTCTTTTTCTTTCTTTGAAGCTCAATATAGTGTGTCGTTTTCTAGAAAGTGGTTTACGTGATCATTTTTCTGAGCGAAATACATTTATTTTAAAAGAAAATTACAACCAGAGATTAAATATAAAATATTAATGTTACATGTACATAGGATTTTCCATAAAATTGTGGATATTTTGTACGTACTGCACTCTAGTGTTCAAAGGTGAAACCTTTCTTATAAATTTAAATTTTCCATTCGACAATAGACAGCGTATCTTGAAAATTTATTGAATTGATACGATCGTGATTTTGTACATTATTTTGTTGGCTTTTAGGATAATTTAAGCATATTTATATATTTTTTCAAACTCTAATGACACGAATTTTTTCAAGGACAATTTTAGTCGCTGCAAATATTAACATTTGCATACCATTTGTAGCGATTGCAGCTGAGTTCTAATAGGAGCAATAAATTTGAAGTTTTGAAACAATGTTTTAATTTACTAGCTTATCAAACACTTTCCATATAAGAACCGATTTTCTTAGATATTTTTTTGTCTTTCTTTGAAAATTGATATTGAGGGTCATTTTCTTAAAAGTTTCACAATTGTTTTCTGAACACAATGTAATCGTTTTGAAAGAAAATTACGTCCAGAGATTACATATATACTACATATACAAGGATTTTCCATAAAAATTATGGATATTTTGTACGTACTGCACTCTAGTGTTCAAAAGGTGAAGCGTTACACATCAATTTAAATTTTCTATTCGACAATAGATCAAATATCTTGAAAAATTATACATTGATACGATTGTGATTTCGTACGATTGTGTTAGCTTTTAGAATATTGTTTTTGGAGTATATTTTTTAAGACTAAAAAACACTGGAATATTTTTAGAGACCCAATTTTAATTGCAATTATTGATTTTTTACTTTTGCATAAAAATATTGTTTACAAATACTTCCGAAGTATTAATAGATGCAAACAATAGTTTGGAGTGTAAATTCGCATTTGACTCGTATAGGCATTGCTACCTGTCATTTTCGGAAACGTTAGATTTTCCTTTTTGTTTCCGTTGTAATTTGAAGTTAATTTCTCCATTTTCCCACAAATATGCCTTTGAGAGAAATTTTATTGACCCACATCCTATGGTAACAATTTGACAGTATTTGAACTCGTACCTAGTGGCACAAGCAGTGTACTAAACACAATTTTCTTATATTCGGCAACGCTATTGGCTGGATCTTTCCTATCCAAAACTAATTTAACACGATGGGTTACTAGGTTGGGTCGCTCTATACGTAATTTTTCAATGTAGATCAAGTTATTAATGAATATTAATTACAGGCAAGCGATTTCGAAGAATACAAAAAAACCGGCAAATTTTCTCCTTTTTATATTTACTTAGGGGCTTATTCAAAAACAAGCTCTTTTTAGTGATCAAGGAGGATCACTCTGGCTGCAATAGAGTTGTTGTATACTACCATATCGGTCTTGTAAATGAGCAATAAATCCCACAAGTTAGATGTTCAAAGTCTATATCTGCACGCACCGTCTAAACAGATAAAAGCTTGCATTAAAATCCGTACAGTTTTACATAGAGCACACTGAAAGTACTGCGCTTCTGGCCGTTCATAAATGTTCGAATTTCGAATGTTATATTTTTTAAGGGAAGCACCTCATTTGAGCACTGTAAGGCGATGGTGTGTAGAGTTTGATCGTGGCCGTGTTTCTCTCCATGATGAAATTCATGAAGATTGGCCCTCAACTGCGATCACTGAAGAAAACGGGTCTGTCAGGTAATTAATTGAAGAAAACCGAGGTATGATCTATGAAGAGATTTGAGGACTTTTACTTATTGATATGAACCAAATTTAAAATATCGTACATCAACATTTAAAAATAAAAAAACCTTTGTTGCCTTCAGATTCTTCATGAACTCACCCCCGAACATAAACGGACCCGAGTTGATTGGTGCAAAAAAATGTTGTTAAAGTACTATCACGGACGTTCAAATGCCGTGTATGACATTGTGACAGGAGATGAACATGGATATATTGTTACATGCCGGAAATAAAGCAACAGTCTTCTGTATGGATGTTCGGAGACGTCAGCAAACCAACAAAATTGAAGCAAGCAGGAAGCCTAGACTAAAAAATTGAGTTTTTTTCTTCAAGACGGGTCCTGTCCCACGATCCCTCTTAAAGAACAAAAGACGGTTAATGGTGATTAGTACTTCACTCTTTCTCTGCTCAATATCTTAAAAAAGGTTAGGGAAAAACGACAAGGAGGCGCATCCTATTGTACCATGACAATGCTTCGCCGCACACCGCGAATAGGACGATGTCACTTTTGACTTTTGAAAATTTTACCATGTTATGTCTTTCTTTTTCCAAAAAACAAAGACTTGATAAGAGATTTGATATTTATATCCCAAAACAAGCCGTAATAGCTTTCAACCAGCACGTAAACATGCTCTCTGACCAATGGTCCTCGTGTTTTC
Source organism: Eumeta japonica (assembly GCA_005406025.1). Lineage (NCBI taxonomy): Eukaryota > Metazoa > Arthropoda > Insecta > Lepidoptera > Psychidae > Eumeta > Eumeta japonica. The sequence continues at coordinate 47,152 of BGZK01002490.1, read as the reverse complement.
TAAAATGGTTTCGACTAATGAAAAAGTGTAAAATGTAATGGAGAATAATTTGGAAAGCAGTAAATATTTCAGTTTCCATATAAATTGTTTTATTTATGAGTTACGTAAAACATTCAGTGCGCCCCACGTATCCGATCTCCACTGATGAAAATATCCATAAGCTACCTATAGACATAATCCAATTATTATCACGAGAAACAATGAAATGAATAAATAAATCGATTCCATTTGGCATTCAGTATGGTAGAGAATTATTAAGCCCTAATGAGGGCACAGAGATAGAGGATTAAAACATTTCGTAAATGTATCCCACATTGGGATTTTTACGGGATGTTTTAATTTCCTATCCCTGATTAAAAATCCCAATTTCCCTTGTTAGGATTTGGATTTGAGATAAAAGATATTTTAAAAATTCCGCTTGGAGGAAGCTATAAAATCCTCCGGATTAACGTCATAGCCGTATCATCTCTTGAGGAGGTTATTGGTCTGTGCGCCTCGGATACTGGACACCTAAAAAGCAATGCTTCTAAGAAAAATAAATTATCTGTGGCCACACTGAAAGACTAAAGCACCTTGGGATCATCGGATCCCTCTTCAGTTCCCGAATACACTCCTGAGGGTAGCAAAATATTAACAAAATATTAAATAAATAATAAGATTCACACATGAAGTAGCAATCCTAACCTTGAATAGTCTGTTAAGGTTAGGTACTATGTCTTATGTTACTTTTATTTTTACAATAACACATTAATGATTATGTACACATCAAAGATTTCTATTGGTTTCCAAAAAACTATTTCTCTTATATAGCATTAACAACTAGTACAGTACTATACGCGTCAACATATTTTGTAGAATTTTTTGGATAGACAGACCTAAATATTTTTGTAGCTCCAAAATTATTAATAATTATTAATTTAATTTTAACCAGACGAAAACAAATTTCAAAATACTAAAAACTTCCCTTTTAAATTTTTTTTGTACTTCTGTACCTTCCATAATAGTCTACTACATTTCTCCACTAATTTCTCTCGAAAGTTGCGCTTTGAAATGTATCTTGCGCATGCAAATTGTATGCCGCGTAACATTGCAGCGGCTGCAAAGCCTCCAGCACGAAAGTTTATTAAAATAATTTAGCAATAAGTATAACATACCATCACTTAAATGCTATACTTGAAGGTGACCAGGGCCGCGGGCAATATTAGTTTTGTTATAGAATGATATTGTTCTAATGTTTCAATAAACAAGCCCCATTGAATAGCGAGAGAAAGATTAAGAAAGAGGACTAACTCTCTATTACAAAATATTACTTATGAAAAACATATTAATCAACGTTGCGTTACACCTAACAAAGGAAAAATAATTATACCCACCCATGAATTATCACAACGCTAACGCAGCGAAAGACACGTTTCACTCAATCATCACGACCGTACTTATGATGTAACGTATATATAAAGGAGCTCTATATATAACAGCGGCAACCATATTTTCTTTACTTTCTTTCCACATTAACCACGAAGTCATTTGGTGAGTCCTAAGTGCAATATCTACGTCGACGTCAAAATTTTTGATAATTGCGACGTCTTTGAAAAGGGCTTGCATATACTGTGTTACTTTGTTTGCGGAAAACAGAATCGGAAATATGAAGCCAACTTCGGAAATGAAAGTTGTATCTGTTGACGACGACACTGACACCCTTGAGCTGGCTGAATTTACGACGCCGTCCCCAAAGTACGCTATAACAGCTCGACCTGAGAATGCCTTTTTAATTTCGACGATTCCTGAAGTGGTCGAGCAGTCAGAAGATACAGACGGAGCTGCTGCAAAATGTGACGTAACATCTACTCAACTCTCTCAGCTCGATAAAGTAAGGGTTGCGCCGTTTTTCGAAGACCCTGTTAACACTGCCGCTCCCTCATTTGTGGTAGGACAGCCTTACGTCGGACCTGGAACGATCCCAAGCTCGGAAGAACAAAATCTAACCAACATATCAAGTCACTTATGGACTTACGGATCGTATTTTATTTTTTTTATAGTTTCTGAGTTAATATTGCTTTTGTCATATTCTACTATTTGAAATTGCAGGTGGATTTTATACCAGAAGTATTGATTAAATTAGGTAAATGGTGTTTTCTTTTCTTTGGGATTCATTTTATCTTCAAAATATATTGTTTATTTATGTGAAGAAATTATAAATACTAACAACTTTTAACGAGACAAATTACAGTCACAGAATTCTATATACCGGGCGGTTTGATAAGTCAGTGACTTTTGAATTTCCGCGCAGTTACTTCAAATGCAACAGTGCTGCCGTCAACTGTAGTCTATTAGTGGGCAACTGTCAAATTTTGAGCAAGCTACGTCATGCAGTTGGTGTTTGATAGCCATTCAAAGCAGACAACCTCGTGAATTTTACGAAAATGGAAAAAGTGAATTTCGTGTGCTGATTAAGCATTACTTTTACGTAAAAACCATCACTGACGCTAAGGAAAAGCGATAAATACTACAGGACTCGGCACCATCAATTTCAATGGTAAAGAAGTGGTTTACAGAGTTCCGTTGTGGTCGTACCAGCACTAGTGACGCCGAACGTTCAGGTCGCCCAAAGAAGTGATCACGCCGGAAATCGTCGATAAAATCCATGAAATGATATTGGATGATCGGAGAATGAAAGTGCGAGTTGGCTCATGCTGTAGGTATCTCAACTGAACGGGTACATCATATTTTACACGAATATTTGGACATGAGAAAAGTCTCCGCGAGATGGGTGCCGCGATTGCTCACTCGACCATAAGCGCAATCGTGTGACAACTTCAAAAGAGTGTTTAGCGATGTTCAGCCGTAATCCGGACGAATTTTTGCGCCGTTTTGTTACTGTGGACGAAACATGGATCCATCACAACACGCCAGAGACCAAGGAACAATCGAAACAGTGGGTTTCTCGGGGTGAACGTGGACCAAAGAAGGCCAAACAGAGTCTGTCAGCCAACAAGGTCATGGCCACAGTTTTTTGGGATGCACGCGGTGTCATTCACATTGATTACCTCGAGAAAGGTAAAACAATCACCGGCGAATATTATTCAAAGCTTTTGGACAGATTCGACGTTGACTTGAAGCAAAACGGCCGCATTTGGCGAAGAAGAAGTGCTGTTCCATCAAGACAATACGTGTGCACTTGTTTAGTCACGATGGCCAAAATCCACGAATGAGATACGAACTGCTACCCCATCCAGCATATTCTCCAGATTTAGCCCCTGCGACTATTATCTGTTTCCAAACCTAAAGAAATGGCTGGGTGGTAAAGATTTGAGTCTAATGAAGAAGTCATTACCGAAACAAACGCGTATTTTGAGAGCCATGAGAAAACCTATTATTTGGAGGGAATAAAAAAAATTAGAAAAACGCTGCACTAAATGTATCGAGCTAAAAGGTGATTATGTAGAAAAATATAATGTTTATTTGCCGCAAAAAAAATGTTTTATTCAAAAAGTCACGGACTTATCAAACCGTCCTCGTAATATGTCTGTAATTGCATACAACATAGAGTAGCATTTCATTTTCATAAGAATTTTTCTCTGAAATTTTGTTTAGCAATAAATATATACGAAACTTTATTTCAGTTTCATTTAAATACTATTTAGCACCTACTTAGAATAAGCTTAAAGAAATATATAAATCGAAGTCTTTTTCGCGATTTTGCCCGTGTGAACGCAGAATCGTAATCAAAATTTCATCTTTGTCAAGATGTACGAAAAAATCAGTTAAATGCATTTCGGTCATGTCATGCTCTGGCTGGGCAGGGGAAGGGAACCGACCCGTGACGGTTTCCTGCGACATCCTATGCCGAGACGACTCCTCAGTCGTCGTCCATGGCGCATGTCACGCGCCATCGGCACTCGCATGTGCCGTCTGGCCGCACTCGGTGAAGCTATCAAAGTCGTCTGACTTGTCATCCGACTCGTCTCGACCGACTAAATAGCATAGCTGACCCAATTACTTCACTTTCAGGAGGAATTTTTAGTGGGTTTCAGTCCACACTACCCGCAATACGGGCGCGAGGGTGTGCAGGATAGACATTTTTACCTCCTCCTCGTCGCAGAAACAAAAAATGTTGACAGTGAACATATAATCTAAAACTATCACCCTTTTTGAAAGTGATTAAAAAAATATCATGAAAGAGCAGAAGATGATCCTCGGAACGTTACAGAATGTACTATCGAAAGGTAAGTTTAATAATATAATATTGTTAAGAATATATACCCAAATCAGCATTAAATCTTTAAATTTAATTTCAAAACATAAACACGCAACAACTCAATGGATGCGCGTATATATATATATATAGAGTTTATGTTTATTATAAAAGTCTAACCAGCAAGCACCTTTATCTCTCTCTTACGTATTTACGTGTAGTGTTGCGATATATATTATAGTTTCTTTTTGGTGTAAGTATGTATTTTTTTGGGGAGGTGGTGGTCTTTCAAGCCCACAGGGACCAGCCGGATTAAGGATGTTCTGTCTGTCGTTGCTAATATTTAGTTGCTACTTCGATTGCTTTGTAATATTGGGAAGTGAGTTTGCTCTTGGTCTCAACAAGTCAAATGCATTTCTTCTATTTTCTTTTTTATTGGTCACTGGTTTCTTGACCTGGTGTTGCCTTTGAAATAGATTGGTCTCTCTTCTTTTTTCATTGATTTGAATTACTTCTTTCACCACCAATTGATCGTATTTGATATAAGCAATGTTTCATTTCGTCCGTTCTTCTATTAATTTCAACTTTAATTCTGTTCTTTTTCCAAAACTTCTTTAAGGATATCTTCAGTGATGTAGTAGACGTCTTTTGCTCCTCTTCGGTTTTATTAATACATATAAATTACATTGAAAGCTTAAGATCTCCATCAATTTTCTACTTTACTAGATTAAGGATCTGTGATTTGAAATACATAAAAAGATTATTAATATAATTTATATTTGGACCCCATCACTTATTGGTGTATTGAGGATTTAAAATAATTTTTAGTGAAAGTTATGAAACACTTTTAATTTTGAAATATCACGGTATAATTTAAAGAGAAAATATAAATCAAAATTATATAATCATTGTTTTAGAATATGAAATAGTACATAGGCAGAAAGACACATGGTATGTAGCTATCAATACATATATTGGCGTAAAAGTGACAAATTTTGACGTGATAACATCTAATAAATCGATGAACGCCGGCTGCACGAACTAAAAAGCATGGGTCATTGTCGCGTTCCACCTGAACCGAGCGTGCGAGCGAGAGCGTGGAACGAGCGATCTCTCTTCCACTCCATCGGCCGATGCATCCGAGTAGAAGAGAGATAGCGGCCTCACACAACCTACAAGTGAACTGTTTTGTTGACTGTTTATAAAGTGAAGTGAAAAGTTAATGTGGTTTCCATTGCTTATTATAACAACAATTGCTGCAAGTGTTAATAATTCAATTCAATTCATAGAAGTATGCAATTATTCATCAATGTTTTTTATGACGTTATCACGTAAAATAATCGCTCGTAAACCGACTTTACAGACAACCAATTTTTTTTAATTTTGAATTAAGTGATTAATTATTGAATGTTCAGTTTTCACCATTTTGAAAGTCATACAATGGGTGATATTATTTTATATTGTTTCATAGAAGCTATCGTTTTGTTTGGTATCTTAATAGCTTCAATTCTATGAAAACTCTAGAAACATTGCGAGAACAACCCAAGAATTATTCAATAACTTATTATCCTTTATATAAATATATCATCAATACCCACTATAAGCACTATAAAAAATATATATATTTTTGTATTTCAGTACAAATTATAATTTGTTTTTCTTTATTTTTAATACAAATAAATCTACTTAACATTTGGCTGTATGAAATTTTTTTGCTTCCTGTACATAGACTTCCAATTTAAAAAAGGTTATTCTAACAACAAGAGTGGAACTGAGAAACAAATACCGATTTTATACATAGGTTTCAATTTGATTTTTCGATCATTTTGTAATAAACGACTTACTAGTTTTATCATGATGTGGTGTAGTGTTTACTGATTGCGTTTTCAAACGTTCTAATTTTATAGATTAACAAATTATTTGATACACAAATCGGTATATTATTTAGTACAACACTCCATATGTTGCCTTGTCGTTTTGTATTTTCGCTCTGTTTTTATTGATTTTGTGGACTTGATGTTCCTTCACCCTGTATTTCTAAAAATAGATTTGCTGTAGGTTTTCGTGGGTCTAAAGATAGAATCACTTGAAAAATGGGGAGGATAAGTAATTCTTTATTATGGGGAATTATTTGTGCATTTGCGACATGGAGCATATCCTTGTATTTGTATTGGCTTTTAGCAATGATCCGTGAGTATCTACTTATTTTTCTTAGGACATTGATATATTGCGCCATAGCTAATAAATTTAGCAATGACCTTTAATTTCATAATAGATATGTTGCAACACATGATAATTTCTCTTGATCTATTTGGAAAAATTTTAAGTTGTAAAATTTTTATGCAATATCTGCCTCAATAAGTTAGTACTAATTTTTCAAAAATGTCATTACAGTACCACGAGAGAATGTACCAAAAAATGAAGTTAGTAGAATGGTATATCATGTGAATAATTTAGAGAGAGATATCTTAAAAGATAATGATAAATCCATTGCTGATCTTAGAGGTAAAGATCTTCTTTTTGATGCCTCGAAACAACAAAATGAAAGGCACTTCAAAAACATATGGAATAAAAAAAATAAAAGTGAATACCTGAAAAAAATGCTATTAAAGGAGAAATTTGCACATAAGTTATATTCTGATAATGCCATTAAGAAAACAGATCATCGCTTAGGTAAGGTTTATGATATTCATTTATTCTTGTATCATGACTGAACAAATTATCTTAATTTCTTTTCAAGATGTAACAATTGTTCTTTGAGAATGAAATCCAGTAAAATTTTATTTTTATTGAATGTATTCAATAGATAAATTCATGATCTCTATTCAAATGAATTAATCAATATCTCATGTTTTAGACCAACAAACACAGTTTATACATATGTTCAGCCTAAGAACCTTTGTTTTATTCTTTATTCTATGATTATTATATTTTTTTATAAGCTCATACCTATTTCTCAGAGGGGTAGGCAGAGGCCACAGATTTGTTACATTCTTTGCATATCTTTTGCACTTCACTGCCGTCAGTTGTTTTATTCGAGCTTGTTAGTTTCGGATGCTTAAAATTTAGCCCTTTTTAGGTTTCCGAGCCAAAATAGCAAAAACGGAACCCTTAGAGTTTCATCATGTCTGTCCATCCCTCCATTTATATGTATATCACAAATATTTTACTCAAAACTTCAAGATACATAGGATGAAATTTTAGTATAGTTGTCTTATATAAGCCACTCGTAGTTTAGTAGTTAAATAACAAAAATAAATATTTCTAAGAGGGGAAATCTGTATATATGTAAGAGTTGCAAAAAAATGTTGGTGGCAAACATCAACATGTGGCACAAATTTTGACAGTTCCTTTAAAAACACTAAAGTTTCTCAGCAATCTTTTTGATTAGTGAATATTTTCAGTAATAATTGTTCCAAAAAGAGTATAAATTGTGTCCCCCTTTTATTTTCTAAACCATATATCAAAAAATAGAAAAAAACTTACATAGGTAATGTGTTATGAATACCTTTAATGAAAATAATTTTGAACATGATCAGATATACCATTTTTGAGTTATTGATTGAGTTATTTCTGAAAAACTGCACTTGTGAACAAAAGGACGTAAGTGCCATGAAGATATGCTCTTTTGTGCTGGTGCTTTTTAGTTTATACTATTTCAAAAGTAATAGTTGATAGAAAAATGTGTAACAACATAATTTTTCATCTGTACAACATTTCTTTGTAGTAAAGGCTTCGAAACTCTGTACAATGAGCATGCTCCGACATGCTTTAACTCTCAATTGGGGCTGTTAACTATTAATATGCATTGAGACTCAATCATATCATTCAAGCAGTGAGTTTAGTGTATTTACATATGGATTAAAAAACGGTTTGACATATTAATAAGAGTACTAATCGACATACCTAATTTTTTCTTTGTTTTTAGTAAAATTCATAAAATCTAACTATTATATTTGTCCTCATGATGCACTTTTGAAAATCTTTGCTGTTTTCCGACTTACTTGACAAGCTAAGTCAGAAAATACATGTGGTTCAAAAGTTTATATATGTATGTATTATATATATACATACAATAAAACGCGGGGATTGTTTAGAGATCTTAAGGAAAGTCAATATACATATTCTATAGACGATAACAAAGGTCAAGTTCAAATTTGACCTAAACCGGTCAACTAATTTAGAAATCACAGCATTTTAAAATTTTAAGAATCTGAAAATTACATATTTCATATGAGTTACATATGAAAATAAAATGAAATCTACTTCCGTTTTGGCTGCAGAATGGCCTTTTTTTCATCTGTAGTGCATGTCTTTGTAGTAACAGCTTTGAAACCTTACATTGAGCATGGTCCGGCGTGCTGTTGGACGGTTTTTAATATACTACTATTTGGTCTGCATAGGATTTTCCAGGGTGAGCCTTTCATCACTCACATTCACTCTATAGATTTGTTTTTCATCCTTTGCAGGAGGCCATGTCGGCATAACTTACTTTTTTTATTTTATTTACTACGTCTTTTTTGAAAGACTGCACTTACTTGGGGGGGGTCACATACTACACTGTTATCTGACATCACTGTTGACAGATGACACATCTTCTTTCAAAGATACTCCACGTATACTATGCAGGGATCATAGATCGATTCTACTTTCATTTTTCTTCTATAATACCCAACTTTCACTACCATATATAACCTTGGAGACAGGGTCTTCAGTGTGGATACTTAAAAGGGCATGTCATGAGACACCTTTACTATTCATAATAGCAAGCAAGACCCCGTTTACTTTATTTTCTGCATTTACTTACTTGCGCCTTCAGCATGTGAGTTGCAGGCGATGATAGCAAATAAAATTGTAAGATTCTGTTAAGAAAAGAGGTGTGAAAATAAATGTCATAGACTAAGGTCATGATGTTTGAATGGGGTAAATGCTTGACTGGGTTTGGTATACTTAAAGAAGGTGAGAGAGTAGAACAACTGAAAGATTTTGTCTACTTAGGTAGTGTGCTTATAAATGATGTAAATACAATAGATATATTAAAAAGAAAGTTATAATAAACCAGGACATATTTCACAACTTGACTCATAATTATAATATGGATCAATCTTTCATACAAATATGATGGTTTAAAATAAGAAAAAAACTGGGCTATATTGTTCTAAGAATGCTCAAATATAATCCAGCAACATTTGGACATTTCAGTTTATGCTCAAGAAAACAATATTCAGCTTATTGTACTTTTTAAATGTAAAATTTATTTGGCTTTTATGATTACTAACAAAAGTTATCTTATAATTGCTATCGTACATTGTAATGGTGATTAATTCAGTAAACCCCTTTTACAATGTGCAGTAGTAAAAGGAGAGGAAAAATCCATTGCCTTTTCTCTTTTCTTTTTGAGACCGTTATCAACATACATCCTCCTAAGTTTCCCAACCTCAAGAAATGACAAAAGTCAAAGATCTGTATAAAAGAGTTACTTCTTTATTACTTGCTTTTTACAAATAACTCTGCCATATAAGATTTTTATCAAATTATGTCATTTTATTGATTTTCCGCATGTAGTTAAAACTATCTCATTATGTATATATCTTTTCACACATAAAATTCACATACAAATTATATGATTTTTTGCATTCTTTTTATCTGTTTATCCTCTCATATGACATTCTATTAAATATTCTTTGTAAAATTTTATTGTCATTCTTTTGACCAATTTCTGTTTTTTCCACAAATATCTCACTAGTCCTATCTTTTACAATATTGTATAATGCGATAAGAAGTGTAAACTTTGTAATGAACCTAGTAGTCACATATTCATTTGTAATAACATATTTTCAAAATATTAGCGATAATTAAAATCTGCCATTTATTCTACAGATGATCAATTTGGACTAATCCACAATGCAGATGAAGTACAAGAAAGAGATTTAGGTTATAGTCAACATGCTTTTAACACACTTATTTCAACAAGGATTGGAAATCATAGAAGTCTCACAGACACAAGACACAAAGCGTTAGTGATACTTTCTTTAAAAATTATATTTGCTTAAGCTTAGTTCGCTAATAACGTTAGGCAATATGAAGAGGTTTCGTAAATTTTATGAAATAAAGCTTTTTTTAAATAAGAAATCTTCAATTTGAATCCCTTTCTTGAATTTGTTGTCAAATTCATTGTCATATTTCTAGCTAATGTATATATATATATGCATAACAGCAACTGCATACAGCACTTTCTTACAGCTTATACATGAACTTCATGCAGATAGATAATGCACATATAGTGCCAAAAATACTGTAATAAGCTGAATATTTATTTTTGTATGTACATTTATTATGGTTTACTGATGTCTATTTTATATATATAATTGTAATAAGGCTAAAATAATGCCAGTGCATTAAAAAATATTTTATATCTCACGTGTTATCATTTTCAATGTGCTTATCAATCGCGTTACAAATATGCTTTAATTTTTTGGTATAATATTGATTATGGTCCAGGGATTACAGTCCTGTATTTTTTTTTTTTTTAGTTAATATAGATTTATTTATGCAGCCAGTGCTGTCGCAAATATCTTTTAAACACCCATTGTGTTACTTCTTGTGCTATTTGTGAGCCCCTTAGAATGTACTTAAATCTAGTATGGAACATTTTGATTGTTAGGTTAGTATAGTCTCAGTTATGATGTGCCAGATTCTTAGTCACAAACTCTTCCAATTTTAAATGTGCATTCTACAGGATTCAAATACTATAAACACTACAAATATAATAAACCTGAATCAATATGTATTATATCATATTTTTCAATCGGGACAAAGGTTGGAAATCCCATTTTGCCAGAATAAGTACATAATTTCATGTACATGGAACATATTTTTTATTATTCCGAAAACTTAGTAGCAATAATTTTTTGACAGTAGTGCACTTTGCATATTTACATAATTATTTTGAATTACAAGGCATTTGTTGATACTCATGTAAATATTGTGTGATTAAGTCTGAATTATATGTTTATTACAATGTTGTTATTAATGTGATGCTTTATATGACATAGAATAAAGTACTTATGTGTTTATTTCTTATAGTTATTTGAAACTTTTGATTCTTGTATGTAGCCAGACCACTTTACTGGACCAAGTAGCTTACTTCAGTTGTTATCACAACCACTCACTTATTTCTTACAATTTATAGCGCGAGTTTTTGGTGGAACTCTTAGTGTCAATTTAGAGAGAAAGAGTTTTATTTTGTGACCATATGGACACGCCTGTAATAAATTCACTTATTTTACTAAAATAGTAGTTTATTTTTGAAGTTATTCTTTTTTTGATGCATTAGGGAAAAAATTATGATAGTCAATTTTAATTATGCGCGCGCACACCGACTTCTAAATCGACACCGCGAAGTTGGTTAGTAAATGTCTCCCAAGTTTTGCATAAAATTGCTACCACCAAAATAAAAGTAAGGACATCTACCACATATGCTTATGTGCGTGTGAGAACTGATAACTATATTCAAAGTAGTTATTCAGATATTTCTGAATCTACAACATGTGTTTTATATCAATACTAATAAAATATATTTACATAGAAATATATGTGGATGTGTGTTTTAAATTCTATATGGTGGTGAATTATATTTATTGATAGTTTATTGTAAGTACTAGTGATAAAGGTGGTTTTTTATATCATTACCTTTGTAGTATGTTTATAAATTCGAGTTTAATTGTCAGTATGTATTATTTTTATTTCTTTACATTATAAACTATATATTATTATTGTTATTATTATTACATTACCATTTAATAGATAATTTATTTAAATTCTTTTTGATATATTAATCGATTCTTTATAGAGATATATATAATTGATTATTTTTATTCATTGTTTTTGCAATCAATGAGTACGAGGACGCAAGTTAAAATGTTCAAGTTATTTTGGTTTTATTACACCAAAAAAGTAACTTGCAGATATAACATAACAAAAAACACTCATTGTTTTTTTTTAAATATTATGCAAATGGTTTTTCTTTATATTTCTAACAGTGTTATTGATAACCATATTTTTGCAACTTTGATCTTTCACTTGATTTTAGTTATTAGTCTATTTAGCTTAAATTATTTTTCCTGTAATGTAATGGCATTATTTTGAACATGAACAAATGATCCAGTTATAGTTGACTCTGGATGTGATTAGAGATTACTGTACACAGAATCTTTTCCTTTTCAAATAATTACATGTGAGTTAGTGCACTAAACATAAAAACGTATGGAATTCTATTAATGATAATGTTAAGCCTTTCCATGTCATGTCACATGTCAAAAGTATCTCATCGTCGTTGAACAGCACTGGCTATACCACTTCAAGAACTTTAAAAAAATTAGTGTTTTTGTATATCTTTACATATTTCACTTAATTTGAGCAATAAAGCTTAGTGTTTAGAATGTTGCTTTTAAACCAAAAGGTACTGAGTTTGCTCCCGATCATAAGTAAATTAAGCAGAGTTTTGAGTTTAGTTTAATCACTTGCTCCATACCTTGAAATTATTGTTAAAAGGTTGTCATCGCCTTGATGATAACAATTGTTAACAGTCTCTCAACCTGCACTAGGTTCATGTGGCTTATGGTTCAAGGTCCCTAATTGGAAATAAAACTGATGAAGCGACTTTGGGATACCTGGTTGGAACGAAGTTCCTCTCGCTACATGTAAATATATTTTATGAATTAATTATTATCAATGAAATTAATTAAAACTTTTGAAAAAATTAAACAAATAATAATATAAGTGAATAAATGGTAAGAAATATTTGTAAGTTGTAAATAAACTTTTTTTTTATTAATAAAATTATAAAAAAATAATGCAAGGAGACAGAGAGATCAAGAAGTATACACTAGAAACAGTGGGTTAGTGAGAAAAAGAGAGAGGGAGCCAGTGAGATTGAAAAGTATACTTTAAGCCTAGCATACACTATACAGCGGTCAGGATTTTCCATTGCGCTTACACTTATTTCATGTAGCTCCCACCCACCGAGTGCCTGAGTGTAACGTGAGATAAGGAACTTCATTCCAAAAAGCTTATGGGTGGGTACCTCAGCAGGTGGGTAGTTAAAAACTTGAAATAGTCACTGCATTTGATTATCATTAGGATTTACAAGTAAATACCCAATTTGTATTATATTGACTTAAAATATTCTGTGGTTGTTTACACTACTTCTTTTTTACAGTTGTCACTCACAAAAATATCCAGAGAACTTGCCTAAGGCATCTATTGTAATTTGTTTCTATAATGAACATTTTGAAACACTGATGAGATCTGTACATTCCATATTAGATCGAACTGACCAAAACCATCTAAAAGAAATAATACTTGTTGATGATTATAGTGACATGGAAAACTTACATGAAAATGTTACTAAAGCTATCAATAAAATAAATATCGACTTACAACAAGAGCGAGACATGATAGAAACAAACAATATAGATCCCGAAAATGGTATAATTGATTACATAAATGATGATAATGTGCAAACAAATAGAAATAAGGCTCTTAAATATAAAGATCTCTTGGATATCAAACTTTTGAGAACCAATAAAAGAGAAGGTTTGATCAGAGCCAGAATATTTGGTGCTGACCACAGTATTGGAGATGTGAGTCTTTTTATCTTTTGTCGTTATAATCTGTTCTCACAATTTCGTCTATCTATCTAAAGACAATAAGGCTAAAGGTAAAAAACATTTTTCAAAGGCAAAAAAAATATAGAAATAGTCATGACATTATTACTTGTTTGTTAGCAATATTGTTTATCTTGCACGTCGGCTATGTCATATATACACCATATGAAATCTATGCACAATAATAATGATCATGCCGATTATCATCTCAGTTCACATGATGTATGATTTTTATTTGATTTGGACTTTAACTGCTAGTAGGGAGATAATGTGAATTTTGTGAATTAGTTTTCTTTGGTCTGACTATCACTTTTGCGTTTTTGCGTTTTGTTAATATTTGTTATTTTTTTAAATACTCTTATTTGTTTGTTATCATTAAATAAAAATCGATATATAAACTAATTTAAGGAACTTTTTGTAAAATTATTATGCCATAAGAAGAAAATAGTTTCCTGTGAATATAATAGACAATATTATTGTATAGATCTAATAACAGAAGATAGAAAGTTCAAATCCTGATGATCGCGAAATTGATCAGATTTTTTTATGTGATTCGATTGGAAATCACTTCCTTGTGCTTGAGATTATTGTTATTTTTAGAGTCGGTGTCAGCCAAGGAAAGATTACAATGTATCTAGCAATAGACACCAATTCCAAAAATATTATTCTAATAATTTGATTGACTTTTAAGTAGTCCAATATTTGTCATTTCATTTTACTTAGGAGAACTTTAAAAATATTTTGATCATTGTTTATTATTCATAAGTACATGTTGAGTTAAATTTGAAGTGGGTAGGTACCTACCTACCTTCTTGCGTGGTAAACACATAGATCATACTTACATATTGATGAATATAAAAAGTAAGTTGATTATTAAGTTGTAAAAGAATACGCAATTGTTTTTTTACTTTTTAGTGCATACTAATTTGTTTTGGAATAGGTTTTCTTTTGAAGTAGGTTTTTTTTTGTTAAAATTTTTGTTTATTTTTTATTGTTACTGCATCTGAAGTACACTAATTTGTCTGAATATGGGTAGACCTACTAAACATGTTGCTCAGAAATCACACCCTTACTATAAGCCGTTAAGGAGTTCCGTTGATCATCATATTCGACTACGACAATTATTTGACCATAACGATCTTATGGTAAGTGACACAAATATCCGGATAGTCTATAAAAGATTCGACCGGGTATTGTCAATTTGCTCCAAAGAATTAAAGAGTTACGTTACTTTGCCATAGATCTCATAATCAGAACCTAACCGAACTATCATCAAAGAACCCTTGAAGTAAATCCTTTCAAATAAAAAAAAAATTATCAAAATCGGTTCATCCACTCGAAAGTTCTGAGGTAACAAACATAAAAAAAATACAGTCGAATTGAGAACCTCCTCCTTTTTGAACTTTGAGGTCTGTTAATAAATTTAAAACAATTGTGCTTTTCAAAAGAAATATTAAATAGACCCCATTTTTATTCAATGAAATATTCATTTTTACATAGAAATATAGGCTTGTTTTTTTTATTCTTGATCGTAAAAGAAATATAATTGTTAGACATACAAACTATTTTCTGTTTTGTAAATTTGTTTTTCATTTTGAACAAATGCTGCGCATTGTGTAGTGTCTTTCTCTCATTACATCACACACAAAAACAACGATTTAGGGTGCTCTCTGCGACATACAGAAGCCACGCCTTTAATTGTTTGAAATATTTTTCGAACCTTATCGTAATCCCTTCACAGGTATTGGTCTTTCTGGATTCTCATATAGAGGTGAACCAAAATTGGCTTCCGCCGCTTCTAACAAGATTGTCTGAGGGCGTAGACATCGATAAAGGTGTGCCATATTCATCACGAGTAGTAATGCCTGTCATTGATGTCATCAATGCTGACACTTTTGAATATACCTCCAGCCCTTTAGTTAGAGGTGGATTTAACTGGGGCCTGCATTTCAAATGGGAGAGCTTGCCTAAAGGGACGCTCAAATGTAAGTATTTTTTGTTTGAGATAAATAATTTGATGCAATAACGTATATAATCATGGTGATTATCATACTAATAGTATTTGGACAATAAGTATTGCAAATTATTGATGGCTAATAGTAATAACGCAATATTAACAAGGATATAAATGGTGTATGAAATGGTTTTTGAATTTTTGAGGTATTTGTTTAAAGTGGCATGCACCTCG
This sequence comes from Eumeta japonica, assembly GCA_005406025.1. NCBI lineage: Eukaryota > Metazoa > Arthropoda > Insecta > Lepidoptera > Psychidae > Eumeta > Eumeta japonica. Next base: position 31,101 of record BGZK01002490.1, on the reverse strand, counting down.
ATGAATGTGCAATGTGAGATTCAGTAATTTTACTTTTAGTTTGTGAATTGATTAGCACTTTGCCATGGTTTACCTTTTTTTTTAAAAAAAACCTTCAGATTTTTTTTTAAATAACAATTTAATGGTTCCAGTTTTTGAATACTCCCTTTGATATCCATATCTCATGGGTGTGCACAGAGATTCAGACAGGGTATGTAAAGCTTTAAAAAAACTTACTAGTTTCAGCATTGTTTTGGTTGGTGGCCCACCGATGTGGCGGTAAGTTTATACCTTACATAACCAAAACAATGCTGAAATTGGTAAGTTTTTTTAGCTTAACGCGTACCCTGTCTGAATTTCTGCACATGCTTTTGCCATATCTTTAAAATCTTGGCTTTTTTTTTTTGTTATCTATATCAGTTCTAGTAGTCAGTTTTATAGTACATGTTTGTTCTGTATGACATATTCGTTAAACAGTTTTTATAAAAAAAAGGTATGATGGACAAAATGTTTTTTCTCTATTTAATTTTTTCATATTGGAACACTAAAAAATATTACTCATTACTATTAGTATTCACAGTGCCAATTTAATAGCCATAATTCTCATTTTGTATATGTATATATCATTATACTTTAAATGTTAATTGTAAAGTGCATTCATTTAAATACTTTTTTTCAGTTGATGAAGATTTTATAAAACCAATCAAATCTCCTACGATGGCTGGTGGTCTTTTTGCAATCTACAGAGAATATTTTGATTTTATTGGAAAGTATGATTCTGGTATGGATATATGGGGAGGAGAAAACTTAGAATTGTCTTTCAGAGTGAGTTGACTTATAATCAGATAAATATTACAAATACAGTAGAACCTGAATAACTCAAACCTCGGTAACTTAAAAACCTCTATAACTCCAAAAAATAATATGTTCCCTTCCCATCAGAGCCCAAAACCTCTATAACTTAAAATACGCAACCTCTATAACTTAAATAAGTAATCTCTATTGGCCCTCAGTAACTTAAAGAAATGTTTCCACAACCTCTATAACATAAAATTGTTTGTCAATGAGTTATTTTGAAAGAGTGTGCAAAACAAAAGGTTTCGGTGTTAATTGCTTGCACGTGTTCACTAGTTAAATTGTTAACGTGTGCAAAACAAAAGGTTTCGGTATTTATTGCTTGCACGTGTTCACTAGTTAAATTGTTAACGTAAACAATACATATGTCACCTATTGTTTGTTTCTTCGAAATTCTTTAAAGCTTTGCGGCGGTTAGCCTTAATACATAAGTAAGCCTTGGATCATAAGTTTTTGATCATTGTCTTCGAAACATCGCTTTACTTACTGTGTGATAAAACTGGCTTAAAATGAGTTCAAAAAGAAAACTAACAACAGTCACATACGCTGGTAAAGGGTGGAACAAGGGTACATATGTACATACCTACCTCTATATTAACCTATCCCTAACATAGACCCTTGATAACTTAAAACCTCTATAACTTAAAATACTTTGTGTTTCCCTTGGACTTTAACTTATCGAGGTTCAACTGTATTAATATATTTCAATAATCTCATATAGTGAACATGCAAGCATATATTTTTTTTCAGATTTGGATGTGTGGCGGAAGCCTCGAATTGTTAATTTGTAGTCGTGTTGGACATGTATTCCGGAACCGCAGGCCCTATAGTGCTGGTGATAAAGAAGACACAATGCTGAAGAATTCTTTGCGATTGGCCCATGTCTGGATGGATGAATATGCGGTAATTGGTTCAATACATTTTTTAAAATAATTAATGTTTCAAATAGTAAAACAGACAATAGCTTTACTGTGAGATCTCACTGCATGGTTTTTTTTTTATAATGATTTTCAAATCGATATTATGTATAGTTTATTAAGTACATATACACTATAAGAATAAAATTAATTTGGCAATGTATTGCAAACAATGATTTTAGTAACTGAATGATTAAGTTTTGTTATTCTGCCTAGATATTTATATAGTTAGAAAGTTTTCTGTATGTAAATTATGCAATAGGAAAAATATGTATTTAATTTAATCTCCAAATATTACGAAATTGCATACCATATGTTTCTATAACTATGACTCTTTTTTTAATCGTAGTACAGTATACCGCTTTAAACTCTGCCGCTGCGAAGTTAGTCACGAAAGCATCACAATAGCGTAAAGTAGGAACGCAGGGGTGAAGAAGCCAGGGTTGGGGATCGACGAACCTGCGCATTGTATCATTCGAAGGCAATTCAGAGCGACAGAGTTTCGTACGTTGTACTGTAACAAACATTCTATACAACATTAGAAAGCGTGTTTTGTTTCCAGAAAAAATATATTGAACAAAATCCATCTGCAGCCCATTATGATTACGGTGATGTGTCAGATCGGCATGCATTGCGTAAACATTTGGGCTGCAAATCTTTCAAATGGTATTTGGATCATATCTATCCAGAAATGGAAATGAATGATGGAGTTGAGAAGAATAAAAGGATTGCTGCTCTCAACGACTCTGAAAAGAATAAATTTCAACCATGGCACTCTAGGTTAGTGTAACATGTCCTACAATCAATGTATATTGTCATTTAAGCGAGATGCTTTTGATTTAATTTTGATTTGTTAACGTCTTATAAATCGATGAACGCAGGCTGCATGTACGAAAAAGCATGACTCATTGTCGCGTTCCGCCTGAGCCGAGCGTGCGAGCGAGAGCGCGGAACAATAGAAAGGCACCATCGGCCTAAGCGTTCGGCTTGTGATGCATTTATATCTCATCTACTCTATTAGTCGATGGAGTGGAAGAGAGATACAATTATCATTACTAGATAATATAAAATAATGATATTTCAGTGATAATAATCCAATTCAATTCATGAAAGTATGCAATTTTTCATCAATATTTTCTTATGACACTATCACATAAAATTATCGTCTGTAAACCGAATTTACACACAACCAATTTTTTAAATTTATTTATCTATGCTGTGCTTTGGAAATGTATATTTTTAATGAGCTTGTAACTTCAATGTTGCAAAGTCCAAAAAGTGTTCTTATTAATATTGATGAGACAAAACATATGTATGTGAGAATAAGTTTTAACATCAAATTAACGATGTAATATCAGTTTCTTACTCCCTTTATTTATTTATAATAATTTATTTATCCACAGAAAGCGTGTGTATATCGATTCTTATCAGATTCGCTTAAGCAATACATCACTCTGCATTCAAAGTATGAAAGACATCAAAACCAAAGGCGGAGGCATTGCATTGGCCAAATGCATTCGTACTCTTAATCAGGTCAACCACAATTTTTATATTTTTCTTTCGTTTTTAACAATGTTAGTCCAATGACATCTTGACACGATCTGTTTTTAAACAAATTCCAAAACTTAGTAATACACTATATGCATACATATAATTATTAATATATTTAAATAATAATAATATATAATTTTTATTGCCAGTAAAACAATTACAGATATCCCGAAAAGTATACAGGGTAGATTACATGTATAAAAAACAAGAGTATCTGTCCCATAGAGATGATTTCCATCTGTACATAGGACTGGCATAATATATCCAACATTGCTAAAACTATAAATTAATTTCTGTAATTTTATAACTTAAAAACTACAAAACCCAAACCTAAGAAACTACAAAAACTCACTACCAATATCAAAGTTTTTTATCCACTTAAGTCAGTTTTATCTTAATTGATTTTTTACTACCAACTAACATTTTTAGATTATTTGGAAGTTCATTATAATATTTAACTGCAACATAACTGGCACTCTTCGACGATATAGTTCTCTTTCTCTTTGGTAATTAAATTGACTTATTTCTAGTATTTACCATTATATTACTATATTTATTCTTACTTTGGTCGTAGTGCAGCATGATAGAACTAATTATGAATGATTTTTTAACTCCTAAAACAGACTCACTGCAAATTTTTTTAACTTATTTTGAATTCAGACTAGTGAATTTAACGCATTGCTATACGCACCACCCCAAGCATTTATACCTTAATTAATTGCACTTTCAGCTAAGGCCTGATAAATTATTCTCAAAGTTTTTACATTCATAATTAAATTCAACAAAAACAAAGTACTTAATTTTCTTAATCAGTTCTTTTGTATGAAAATCTCATTTCATACATGAGTCAAGTATTATATTTTTCATCTAATGTTTACTAAGTTATTTAAAGTACTTCTTTTGGCAGAAAAAACTATTATTTATTGTAATCACTGAATGAAAAATTATTCATAGTTTTATTTTATCAAAATGTATGGTGACATAATTTTGAGGTGTATACTTTAACAGATGTGGTTTGAGACGAGTAAGAATGAGCTGATATTGGGCCGAGTACTTTGTCTAGAGGCTACTGATAACATGATACCAAGATTGTCAAAATGTCACGAGTTAGGCGGTGCTCAGGAATGGAAGCATAAAGATTCTGTGAGTAATTGCTGTTATTGTGTTTTTGTCATCTCTTTGAGTAATACTTATATTATTGTTTACGACATTGTTATATGCATCAGGTAAGTCCCCTTGCTAAATAGATTTAGCACAGGTACAATATTTTTTTAAGGGGCATGCCGGGTATTTTTGTCTCTATGTGCAAGAACTTGTACTGTTGATGCATTACATATATCATGATGCAATGAAGTAACCTCTGAAAACACTACTGCAGTGTGGTGTATATTGAGTAAAAAGCAGATCTACACCACTGTGATCACCGACTCACAACTACCAAACATGATGACTATAGTGAAACCCCATCTCATGAAGAACACAAAATATCTCCTGGCTCCAGTTGGTGGCCCTGCTATATCGGAACATGTTAGCAATCATGACAAAGGCAGTGCATGGGGTTCTAAAAATCCCCAGTTCTGAAAATCTGGCTACCATTTCTGCCCAAGCCATATCAAATCGACCTGGCTACATCCAATGCATACAGTTTGCTACCAAGAAGGCGTAAGTATATCTCAAGGTGGTGTAGGGTTTATCATCTACAAATCTTTCATCATAAATGTAGTGGAAATGGAAAGTGTGTATTCGTTAAATGTCATACACATTAAGCAAACTGACTAACACTAATGAATAAGTGGAAACTATAAACATAAATATCTCTTAAGCCATATAAGTAACTCAATACATAGCTGTAATAAATTACTTTCATGCTAAACTAGGCAAATTAGGTAGCGATGAGCTAAGAATGAGATGAATTAAATTGGGCATCGAAATACAAAAGGGGCAGCTACTGACTGATTTCTTGGAGAGAGACAGAAAGAAATTCTTCATCACGAATTACTTTGTTATGAAATTGTTGCACAGAAAATGGACCTGAATCATAACCCCATTGTTTAGCGAAAATAAGAGTATTATAGCAACAAAGCAGTAAATATTTGATTAAATTAGAGTCAAATTGAATTTAAATGTAAAGCAAGATTCCAAAACTTTTCAAATCAAACTTCAAAATCACTTTGGATGTCTAAGCGAATGCTAAGCTGTGGATGATACAAACAACAGATTTGTGGAACTGTTCTCACATTTTAGTCAAAGTTTTTTAAGATTCTAGCCCAAAGTAGAACTCGAAAACTCTAATGCTACCTTACAATTAATGATGATACAAAGAGGAAATATCAGGTTGGAGTCTTCAACTGATACATCCAATTATAGATGCGCCAATATACAGATTACTAATACCGTGTGACACAACTAACATCGCTTCAATAAAAAATATATTGAACAGACAATCAAACAAAAAAAAAGGTTCTAAAGTGCTTGCAAAAACCAATCTAAAGACTAACAAGATCTTCTTCGGAATTGGGAGAAGAAGAGAAGACAAGAAATCCACATCTATTTGCAGTTATACGTATGCCATAAAAACCTTTTAGCAATACAGCTTGAGATCCCAAGCGAAACTTACTAGACATCATTCAGAAAATATCCTGAATGAGCTTGTAAGAGATTTGGATGGTTCTCGAATAATTCAAAAAGTAATAACGCACTAGAGGAGGACGAAATCACACCTGAGTTTCTAAGGACGGGTGGCAAATCAGTATTTAAAGTCCTTCAGAGGTTATTTCATTTTATTAGACTTTAAGGTACAATGCTTGAGATTTAGAGTAAAAATGTGGTGGTCCTATTCTTCAAAAAGGAGATTACACTTTAGTAAAGAATTACACATTCATTGTGTCACATATATAAATTGTTCTCGACGGTTATCCCAAATGATCCTATTCATAGGTTTGACTACTTTCAGCCACCTGAGCAAGTCAGTTTCGGAAAGGTTTCAACACCGTGCAACACATCCACATGTTTCGAAAATTGTATAAAAGACTAAATAATATGAATTCTTGTATCAAACTAAATCTGCTGCATGTTTTTCAGCGATGCCACACTGACTACAGCTATATTGAAATTAAAGCAAATAATTTAACACACTTATACTATACCTCGGAAAACGAATTAAATCTCACTTCTGGATATGGTCTTGAGCTAACGTTCAGCCGTACGGTCATAAGGGTTAAGCTTGCCAATTTGAAATAAAAAGATTTTGAATAGACTTGACAGTGGGATGATAGAAATCTCATACACATGTTTAAGATTTAATCTTCAATTCATATCAATGTTTAATTTACAGACTGGTAGCCCCATTTATAATGTAGCAGCTGGGATGTGTCTGGGAGTGGACAGATCATATCAGAAAGAGCAAGTCTTGATGGTAATATGCAACAGTGATCCCAAAAATCAATGGGATATTATAAGATCCTAAATATAAGAAATAATTAACCTATTAAGAAGATAAATAATAGTAATAGAAATGCTGCAAAAGCGAATATGAGTGTATTTACGATATAGTTATTGTGACTATTACTTACACTCAGTCATGGTTTAATTCCTGACTTTGTTTATGAAATCGCTGTAACAAAATATGATAAATATAAGAAAGACAAAGTAGAAAGTAATTTTGTGGTAGGTATAGCCTCATTAGAACACTCAAAATGTGCCAAAACATTATTTTGAACATTAACTTTTCTAAAATAAAATATTAAACTTAGTTCCCGGATTGGCACTTTTTATCATATTAAGTTTTAAGTTGTAAGGAATATTCATAACATTTAAAAATCTCCCAATGTTAGGGCAGACCTTCCACCCTATAAGTATGTTATAAATTTAAGCATCTTAAGACAAAGGATGAAGAAATTTAATGTTTGTGTATTAAATATTACTATTTAATACTCATCTATTTGTACGTTTTGCAAGACTAATTATACCTTTACAATAAGAGAAATTACTCATGTGATTTATGAAGATATTATTATTGAATAGCATATTTTAAACTTATCATTAAGAAATTAAATGATCTACTTTTGTATTTTCGTAATTAGTATCTAGTTATTTACTTATTAAATTAATTTCAAGTGTAACAATTTGCTCAATGAAAAAATTGTAAGTTGTGTCAAATATCATTTCAATTTGTCTATATCTGCCCTTTTCCGACAATAATTATATAAATTACAAAACACTGTTTTAGCTTATCATCATTTTTCTATGCTACCTTTAAAGCAAAACATAAATGCCGCTTATAAGTTTATCTTTTACTGATCTCAATTACTTGCATAAGATCTGCCCGTTCGTTTTCATCAGTGTTTCTCTTTGATTATCCACATAAATATTGACTAGAATTGATGTTTTGTAAAAAAAAAAAACATCAAGTAAGCTATAAGAAAAACGATTTGAGTATTTTTATAAGTTCATTGGTTTTGTTGACTTCCTTTAAGTTTTTGAATCTGATGTTTTGAAATTTTAAGTTCATCCCTTTTTCCTTTTAATTTTTTTTTAAATGAATAGTGGCAATATTTATTTAGCCTTTGTATAAAAAGTCAAGTACGTCTTCGATTTCATGGATTAATGATTGGTTTTTGTTTCCTTTATTATTTGCGTATTCAAGAATCAAAATATTTTTGAACTTTATATTTTGTACTATTTGAAATTTTATTAACATTCAAATTTTTTTCAACAGTTAGAAGTCAATACCTATTTTTTTCGTGAAATTGGATGGGTCGGGGTTATTCTCATTTCATTTCTAGAATAAAATTTCTTTACCAAAGCTTATGTGCATAATTCGAATATTGCTCATTTGCTGCTTAATGAGAGTTATTAATAATTTCGACTCATCAATGATTTCTTAATAATTGATAGGATTTTCTTTGCTATTGTTTCATACCGTATTGTAAGACAATTGTATTACAAAGGATCCATGGAAACATCATTATAGATACTCCAATAAGTAGAAAGCTATGCTAGACTTCTTATGGATGGAGGGTAGTCAACTGTGCTACTTAATTTTATATTTATTTTATATATACAATTACATCAATATGGTATACATATATTTATATATAAATCAATTATCAGTCTTGTCCATGAGTATAATTTTCGAAATTGTTTGGTAGAGTAGTAAATAGCACAAAATATCCTATTGTAAAAAAGCTATGGTCTTTCCGAATCAAATAGGTCAAGAACAAACTTGAAAAGAAAAACTTTTATAACAGCCTAAAGTAGAACTGTGAACTTTATGAATGGTTGCAAATAGATTAGTGATTAAGATAAATTTCAATATTACTCTTATGGTATTACAATGGACCCAATGAAAATTAATTATGTTTTCATAATTAATTCAAAAATAAATCCATTATGCAATGATAGATTATTTTACTGTTATTTATTACCGCTTGTGATTTTACATTTACTTTTAAATGCAAGTTTGATATAGTGTAGACTAACAATCATTATATATATTTATTAAAAACTGACAGCTGCAACCCATAAAGCTACATAAATTAGTATTAAATTAAAGCATAAGAGTGTTATTCTAGAATCAATTGAATAATTATTAGAATATATGGTCACAGTTTGTTTTATAATAACACAGTAATGTTTTTTCTTACTTTTCTATTTATTCTTTATTTGTGATTTGATAATTAATAATATTTTAGTTTTAGAATCTCGGCCACCTTCTGTTTATTTCACTTTTAACTAAGTCACATTTAAAATTGATTTTGCTTTCTATTTCTTCATTTTAACGGGTTAATTAACTCAAACAACCATTAAAAGGAGGATGTGGAATGCAATTTTATTGTAAAAGTGACTTTTTGTTAAATATCAATTTAAAAGGAGATGGTGGAAAAGGCTCTTATACCTTAAATTCGTTATTTAATTAATTTTAAAACATCGAGGGTCCGGGTTCACTCCACGGTACACGGCCATTCCATTGATGGAATGCGGACGCTCAAGGGATTAATAATCGTATTCAGTATATAATTGTTAGAACACTCATAGCAATGGAACTCGTTTTGTGATAGAAGTAGATATAATTAAACCCATCGATATCTCTACATAGGGGTGTCGGTATTTTACAGAAAAATTGGATGACTACATCCAGTTATTATTGCGGCGTGTGTGTTGTTAGCTCAGAATGCGGATTTGTGTGCGTTACGATAGTAATTTATAACTATGTAAGAGGCATTCACTGCGTGCTTTTCATCTCGTAATGAATATCCCATTGTAATAATAAACTGAAGCTGCTTTTTATGTATTTCATTGTCTTTTTTATGTTATAGATATAAACGTGCGATAAAACACAAATCTATTGATAGTAAATGACTTCTATACTCATATTATTTGGCAAATGAAACAAAATTTACAAATTTATAACCTAATCTTCAATCAATTATTTTTATTTCACTCATCTCTGAATTTTTTGACTCTAACTTGTCAGCAACTTTAAAATAAATATTTTGATTGTAAGAAAAGTGTCACAATCAAAAATATTTATGTAGAAATGTATTTGATTACCATTTATATTTTGTTTGCATAAGTCACTGTCTCTACTAGCATTTGATTTTGGTCTGACGTTATTGTAATAGGTTAAATGTTTTTATAGAAGCTTGTAAACATATTATTTATGGTTAATACATGGGATAAATGTTCCATATTAGTAACTTTAAACTTTATGTAATGTAATTATAGAGAAAATTAAAATAAGGCTGTTTTAATTGTTTTATTAAAATGTAGAAAAATAGTGCCAAATAAAAGAAAGTTATTGAATTAAAAAAATGTATTTAAGGACACATTTGTACATGAATTTTCCGAATGCCATACTGCAAAAATTCATAGCATTACTTACATCGACATATCAAAAAAACAACATAGTAGTAAAACAAAAGCAGCCCCGCTCCCTGTCTCGGAGAACCGTCGCAATCGATCATCAGCAGCTTCCAAGCCCCACTGCGCCAGTATGGGGGCTTTGGGCTTCTCGGTCTGAAGTAGTGGAATTGCGAGGGTGTACACATCAGCGGGCGGGTGATAAAAAATCTGACACACCAAACCAAACAAAATCGAAAATTATACTCTCCATTCAACACTTTTCTGAATTACATCGAAAATATCTGTAGATACAAAGCACCTCTAATATCTGCGCGCTTAGGATGACGTTCTAGACGATAGGTCTCTTTATGGGCTTTCGCTCATTGTTTCGGCGCGAGGATAGTCGTATGGAGAGTCTTCTCATGACGGCGTGCTAGGCTCGCTGGAATAATTCCGCCAATTATTTTCACAGAGATCATTTTGAAACTGCGTCTCATTGACGTCCCGTCAAAATATGATCTTGTTTGAAACACTATTTTTATTTCAGAACCATAAGGCATAGCAAATTTTGTGACTTTGCAAATTTACGTCATATATGGCCAAACAAAAGAAACATCCAATACTTATGACAACAATAATAAAATTATAAATAAGAGCTCTTTATCTTATTGTATGTGTCTAATGTTGTCTTCGCCTAATAAGTTACAGTAGGCGTGAATGCTATTTGCTCTAGCATTCACTCAATGCTATCTATGACTTTGACATTATTTATTGTTGACAACTGAAATGATATTTCTAAATTATTATAATAATTTGTTTTTCTTGCTGTATGTTTGAATGTGGTATTTAATATTATGTAATAATCTGAGGTAATGATTAAGTTATGTAAGCTAATATTATGGGACTCGAATCTGTATTGTACATTTATTGTTACTGTACCAATTCCTTGTATGTACGTAACATCATGTGAGCGATTAAATCGTCAATATCTTATTAATGTAGTATGTTATAACATTTTGTATTTTTTTATATCGAATAATATACACAGTTTACATTTATAAGTGTTTATGACATAACTTTAGGTTCCTAAAAGCTTTTTATATACAAATTTTGAATTTAGAATAGGCTTCATGAAATTAGCAATATAAAGTGGATTGACACTTAGCCATAGTCAATTCGGCCCTCCATACACGACATTATGAAGAAGACCTGAAACATAAAAAAAAATTAATATAAAAATATTATGTAGAATAGCACCTAATATTTTGGTTGTATTGTGTACAATATTTATTTTGTTCACCTAGTAACTCATAAACTAATCCTAACTTTTGATTTGCTCAAGCCAATGTAATGAAACATAACCTAAAGATATTTTTAATATTTCAATATCTCTAGAGAAAAAAAAAATGATAATGAGTCCTTAATATTTTTCAACTTTTATTAACATACTAGCTTTTGCCCGCGCTCTGCACGCGTTGACATAGAATGAACTCTTTTTTTGTATATCGACCATGCTGTCAACTATGATCCGGATCTTGGTTCCACTCTTCATATCGATTTTGATTCCGATCTTTATCTAGACCCACTTCTGCCTTTGATTCAATTTCTGCGAAATCATCTTAGAGGAACTCATATTTTACATCGAAAACACGTGTATTGCTGTTAACGTTTATTATAACAAAACGATATCTGTAAGGACAAGTCATTGTCACATTTGTAGACAAACAGAATAAAAGTTGTGATATCCAGACTTTCTGCTTGGTAAGACAATAATTTCGATATTTTTAATTTGCGTAGAAACTTTCCTGAGTAATGAATAAAGCGAACAACAATTATTATTATTTTATATCTAATTAATAAAACGAATTTGGCATGCACATCTTAGGTTAAGGAATGTCCTCTTATAAATTATTCAAATGAACGTATGACAATCGTGTTAGTTACGTATTTTTGTAAATGTTTGTAAAGAAACCCTGTGAGAAATAAAAATTAAACGAGCCGAGTTGTTTCATTCATTGATTATTGTCGCGTGATTGAGGCAAGTTTCTTTAACGATGAAAACACCTCCGCGAAAATAACAGACAATTCCAAAAAAAAGCAGCTATTGACAAATGTGAGAAATTAGTAAACTGCAAGTATTTACGAGTAATGCGAAAGACAATGGCATCGTGCAATAGGTCAATGGTACCCGAACCTATGAGTTCAGGGTCTTTGTAAACGCATTGTTTAGAAATACGACTTTTTTTAATGTATTTATTAATGAACAAGCTCCACTCTCGGCGTAGAGAGACAGGAATCTAGGAATCTTGTACAGTTAACGGGATAGATATTTAATATTTCTCACGCGCGACAATATCACTCGGAAATTATTTACCCTTAACAAACAAGGCTGTAAAAAGGGTCACAGTTTTGTTCATGTAGCTTTGTCGTATCGTTTATGTACAGAACGAAGCCTACCTGTTTATTTCGTGGCTGATTTTCTCGTAAGTACTGGTGGGTACTTTGTGTAGTGGCAGAGCATGCCCCAACACGTACCTACAACAACAAAATAAATATGAGTAAGTATGTATTTATGGAGATAAGTAGAAAGCATTTTTATGATATATTAAAAATACCAAATAATTAACATTTTTTTTGTAATTCCTTTGTTCACGGTTTTTCGTCGCTGTTACACAAAGAGGGGTAGATTGCATGGGAGGATTATTTATAATTTCCACACCGCAGAAAAGAAAGTTTTATACAAATCCATTGTCGACAATAGAAATGGTCTTTTCGACCAATGTAGAAATGTCTAATGATGCATCTATTGCTTTCTTCAATGATTATATCGTATTAATTTTATGTGTATATTAGATAACGTTAAAAAACCGGCCAAGTGCAGTCTAGAACCATGAACAGTGTAGGATGCGAACTTCAAATGAAGCTTTTGTTTGATACTATGAACCTACTAAGTGAGTTGACAGTTTAACAGCTAATAACAGTAAAAAACGGGCCAGGATGAGTGTTTAGAAAGTTGTGATTTTATGTTTCCATAATTTTACATGATTCGTAAACTTATATTTACCACTTGTTTTATAAATCAGTAACGTCATCAAATGACTTGAGGTTGCAAGAGACATCGCGAACATTATTCAAACACGACCAGATCTTTTATACAAAGTTTATGTTAAGTATATTTTATTACTTTTAAAGGACTTTACTATAATGCATTACTATTTTATATATTTACCTAAATACATAATTATGTATTAAACTTTAAATACTTCAAAACACAATTATAATTAAATACTCACTACATTCTAAAATACGTAGTGAAAAGTGCACCAACAAAATAGCGCATCTCGATGGCCCATACGTCCTTTTGTTGAAAAGCACATTTTTAGCAATAATTGTAAAAGCGGTATATTCGATTATATTAAAAAAAACTCTTTGAATGTATTTATTAGGCGTTACTTTTGCATTTTTCATAAATTTTGGACATACGGTTTAAGAGATAAATGGGGAACATAATTTATGATTCTTTTGGAGTGATTATTTTTAAAATATTCACTTAATCAATAAATTTCAATAAACCTTTAAGCTTCTTAAAAGAACTGTTGAAATGTGTACCAGTATCTTGATGTTTGCTGAAAAATGTTTTTCAGCTTCTGATATGTATGCAGTGCCCCTAGAAATATTTGTTTTATCACTTAGCTACCAAACTAAATAGCGGCTTATACGAGACATCTATACTCCAAATTTCATTAATACACATCTTGTACTTTTAGAATAAAATGTGACAAAATGGATGAACAAATACAACAAAACTATAAGGGTTTCGTTTTTGCCATTTTGTCTACGGAACCTTAAAATTCGATGGATCTGACTAATTCCCGCTATTGCTTATTTTTACAATATTCCGATTAATTATAATTAAAAAAAACTATGCTTTCTTCTAAACATACTCATATGGATTTAAATGTTCAGGCGCTGAGATATACTTACCTTTTTGGGTGAGAATTTGGAGTTTTTCAAAAGCGAATTTATGTCAAAATCTTTGTGACGGACGTATATAGGAGTGATGTTATAAGGTGAGTGAGTTAAAGTGAGTGAGAATGGTGTTAAGTTTTACCTTTACAGGTACGAAGTCCTGTAAAAATAAATAATGAAAAACATTCAGTGTAAACAAAATCTAAACAATAGGTTAAAAAAATACGATTTTATTTAGGAAGATGCTTTTTTTTGTTTATAATATAAGTAGATCAGAAACTGGTACGAAATAGCATTAAATTTGAAACAATATAGAAATTATAACATGTCATGAGAGACTACTGCATGTGCTGTAAACCCGGAGCGCATACACGAAGAACGAACCTGGAAATAGTTCAGTTATTTCGGAAGCAGTCCCAAATCCTTTAAAAGAGAAGTGAATAGAATCATGTGTTTAATTCAACGATTCAATTGAATTCGGGCGGATTGTTATGGTATTATCACCTAGTAGATTAAAATTAAATGAAGACAGAACGGATACATATATTTGAATATGAAATCGTATAATTTGTAAAAGCAGATAACATAAATAAAGAAATATTCGTCGTAAAATTTGAGTTCTATATTGGTATAGATAAAATAATTCATGTTTCTTTTTCTTAAACATATTCACAGCAATTTTTTTGCAGCTCATTTCAATCCGAATGATGCTTTATGTTGAACCCTAATTTAAATTTCCAAACCATAACTTGTGGAAGGACCATCGCCTGTTTACTGCCTCCTACCTCGATGAACTGAAAAAAAATGAGTGTGTGTGTATTAGTGTACACACGTAAGAAGTGAAACTTCTTTATGACATCATTTTTCGATAAATGATTTACTATTTACAACTTCACAGAAATTGGTTGAATAAAGCTAAATTAGATAAAGTTTATGCAAAAGGCTTTTATTATCATGGACATGGATACAAAAATAATACAATTATTTCACCTTTCTGCTACTAAGATTACAGCATTTCATTAATTATAATAGAATTATTACTATTATTGTTATCGTTGTTATATATTTTTGTAATTAATGGCTTAACTCACTGATATTTACAATCAAAACTAAGGTTAACCTGAAATAACCTTAAAAATGTAACTACTCAAAACAGTCGCAAAATACATTGGAGACATTTACCAATCCCTACTCCGCTGGAGAAAGTATACTTCGAATCACGCGTGGTAGGGATAAGAGAAAAAGATGGCGCTAACGGAAAAATGTGACGCGTAACGAAAAATGTTACACTAAATTTTTCCAACCCGATAAAAAAGTTTCACTTCAATAATAAAGCTATGCGATAGACCCATAGGGGTAGGACTGCCAACGCAATGTTTCCATCGATGGTCTATTTTTCCACTTAAAACATCGATTTAGCCATTACTGAAACCAACTTAGGTCTCATTAAATAACCGTGACCGGCAAGTGCACCAATTCTGCAATCTTAAAACGACCCAGTCGATATCGTGGCGACGTCAGAATTGCTTTGACCGAGGGCGCGCGCCGGCAACCCTCCTCGCCCTGGCGTAACTTTGACGTCACTACGATATCGACTAATCCGTTTTAAGCTTACAGAATTGCCCCGCCGGCCTGCACTGGTGACACCGAAGGCCTGACACACGTCGCCGGGCGAGCGGCCGGCGGAGTGCCGCAGTGACGTAATGGTTATGAGAAAGCGTGCTAACGCTGCGCCCGCGGTGCGACGACACACGGCACTCGTCGGTCGAACTCGTTGTAGGTGAGTTGTATCGTGTTCCATAGCCACGCGAATTATATTTATTTTCTTTTTTTTTTGGCAATTTTGTGTTTGAACGCCTCGTGATGTTATTTTGTATACCAAGCGAAAACATTCTTTTTCTTACGCGTCGAATATAAATTTTCAAAAGTACGTAACGAAAATTGAATCATGTACTGTGTACCATTGATTTAATAAAATGAACTCGTAGTGATTGACTTACGAAATGTGCTGTAAAACTTATTTAAATTTCTTTAATATTGTTGTAGCAAAATAGAATCGGCTCTTTACATTGCTTGTGACATTGACAACCTTCAATCATCATAAACCTTTTTCTCGTCAAATTTTATTGAAACCGCATTTTATTTTAATTATGAGGAGATTGCGGTGATGGATCACTGGTAAAAGAGGGTGAGGTGGCCTTCGCATACGAAAGTACAGGGTTCGATATCGCCCGTGAGCAAACTAATGAATCAGATTGATTTATCCGCTTAGTGTGTCGTAGAGCACATTAAGCTATCGTTCGCGAACATTATTATCGCATCGGTGAAAATCGTCTTTAGCAGTCCAGCTGTTGTAGTAGTTGTCCATTGGCATTCAGCCAGCGCGGGGGGCTTAATTTCCAGTCCTTCATTTCGATATAGAAATATTGACGGAAAATACGCCTCAGCAGTGATGTGATTAAAATCCTGATATAATATGAGGATAATTTCGTGCCAATTTTTTACTTAAGCACTTTCACAAAACAATTTTAACGTTTTGAACAGAAAAATTATCATACAGTGAGATAAGAGACATCCTTATAAGTTAGAACTCGTGGCATAACGGATTTGCTATTTTGTTTATAAAATTGGCAGTTTCTAAGGTTGGATCGATTAGGAAATATCCTTTATTCCGCATCCTGAACAAGTGAATTGACAATCACAACGCCAGTCACGTCACGCCTGTGACGTGTTGCCCTGTCACGGGACTTTCCAGACTTCTTCCAGATCTTCCAATGGGGTTAGTTACCTAGTTTACTGATAGTGAAAATACATTTATAGATGAAGTATGTAAACCGACTAGACAAGATGACTAAAAGTGAATTCCAAATGAAAATTATTTTCGATTCCGATACCGCTAATTCTAATCGCGGTTTCTCTCCATCTAAGTCTCGCTAACGATTCTGATTCTGATACAAATCTCGTTTCTAAGCATAAAACGATGATTATATATTTTAATTTAGTTATAATAATTCGTAATTTGCCATCCAAACGACTCAAAGTGAATTTTTTCATAGATTTTGTATATTTTTCGTTTGAGAGACACAATTCCGCCTTATATTATTTTCGTATAACCTCATCATTTACGCATTCAGGGTATATTATAATAAATCTTATAAGGCAAGATTTCTTTCCCGATTTAAACGATAAATATCTATCATTTTAATATGCAGTTCCATCAATTAGCACAGACAATTCTCAATCATATACCTAAACTGCCCTCTTAAATAAAGCTACTTATCGCTGAAAACCGAATGAAAAATCTAACAGACGTTGCTGTAATTTGTGTATGCAGAGACACGGTGAAGTATTTTAATTTATTACTGTGTAGATTGATAAATATTATCTGTATTAAATTAGAAATATATTAAAATAGTCCTTACGTTTTTGTCAAATAAAAAGAATGTTTATCAAACAAACAAACTGTATAATACATAATAACTGTGCGCACCATATCTCCCTCTGTATATTTGTTTGTTTGCACATACAACAGGAATAAATATCTTATAAACCTAGATTAGACGCTGACTAAACGTTTAGACGCTGAGAGCTACCAAGATATCTAGCGTTTCTAAAGCCTGAATCAAAACAGAGATTGGTTGGCTTTGGAGTACATAATGCGAAAATATAGGATATCAAACATGTTGTCACTTGGTACAGGCTCTTGAATACCTTTTTCGTTTTCTCATTGCGGTTTTACTTAATTTGCATTTGAATACAACTAACTATAACAATTTACAAGAGTTAATATTAATTAAAATCACAAAAATATATACAGTAGATATATACCGATCATATTTTTGTAATTTTTGTGACCATTGACATTGAGATTATTTGATATGCGGTACACTGATTTAGTTACGTGTTTATGGTGTGCTTCTACTAATATAAGAAACTAGGTCGATTTCTTGTATCAAGGTTTCAATGACAGCCCATTACCCTAGATTAAGGGACTTGAACCTTAAGCCGCTTCCGAGCTCCACGCTAGCCCAGTGCGGATCGGATGTTGCTAACGGCCGCTGCATTCAACGCGATGACAATGTTTGCAGCTGGCGGTTCACCGTGCTCTTCGATGCACGTAACGCGTTATTCAACTCGAGTTATTAGGAGTACAAATAAATTTCCGCCGCTTTTTGTCAATAATATAATATTTATTGTGAAAGAACGGTAATTTAATTTTAATCGAAGTATTGTCCATCACTAGCAGTGGCGGCGCTAGGCGTCGGCGACGTCGGCGACCGCCGACGGCCTCGCGCCTGAAGGGGCCTCGCAAACAAAAAAGTTTTGCCTACAAGTTATTAAAAAGAGGCCTCGCAAACCTGATGTCGCCAACGTCCACGAGTGGTGTAGCGCCGCCACTGATCACTAGCAACTACTTTTTTCCATCTTTCAGGCAGCATTCGGATTCCAAGTCTGAAAAACCCCTTATCTTTTGAGGCTGTTCATGAATCAACCCAATTTTTGGTATCTTCATATGATGTGAACTGCTGCTCTGACAGAGCATGTGCCATTGACCGTAACAGATGATAGTCGGACGGCGCAATGTCTGGTGAATACGGCGGCTGGGGTAGTACTTCCCAATCCAGTGTTTTCAAATAGTTTTCAACGGACTACAGACGAGCATTATCACGTAAAGAATAATTTTGTCGTATCTATTGAGAGCGTTTTCCTTCAGAGCTCGGCTCAATCTCATCAATTGTGTTCGGTATAGAGTTCCAATGATTGTTTGCTTAGATTAAGCAACTCGTAATACACCTCAGCCAGTTGATCCCACCAAATACAGCATGAGTTTTTTTTCCATGAATATAAGGTTTCGTTGTGGATGTTGATGCATGGCCAGGTAGTTCCCAAGATTTTCTTCTTTTTGTATTATTATAATGTATCCACTTTTCATCACCAGTGACGATTCGATGTAAAAACCTTTTTTTTGTGCCTAGCCAGCAGCATTTCACTCGTGCATAATCGGCGTCTAACATCTCTCGGCTTTAATACATATGGAACCCAATTAACTTGTTTATGAATAATTCCTAACGATTTTAAACGATGCGAGACTGCTTGCGGAGTGACTTCTAAAGTAAGTGCTAGTTCCTTTTGTGTTTGAGACAAATCTTCCTCCAATTCTGCATCCTCATAAATTTTTGGCCTTCCACTGCGATTTTTATCTTCTAAGTCAATTTCACCGTTTCTAAACTTTTGTAACTACTTATAACGGCAGCCTTAAAGGCAGCCTTATTATATGCTTCTACGAGCAATTGATATGCTTAAGATTTTTTTAAATGAAAGAAGTATATTAAAAGTTCCCGCAAATGATGCTTATTTGGCTCAAATTTAGACATTTTTGCATAAAAAAAAATATATGATGCTAATACGAAGTTAATAATACGATAGGGTTATGTTGTTCTTGAACGAGCAACCTAATTTTCAAGTCGGTTATCCTCTGCGAATTCTAATGTAAGCCTCGTGCCACGCCATCTCTCTCAAAACGGCGGAAACTTATTTGTACTCCTAATAACAATCTCAATGGTCAATTTATCAGTCGTCTGAACTGAATCCAGTACTTCTTGGTTTCAAGGCGACGCATTGTTCTTATCATCCTAAATGTCGGACATGGACATTAAATGAATTAAGTACTTACTGTATTTCTCATTAATGATATGTATTTGTTTGTTTTGTAGTTACCTTAATATTTTCAAAGCATAGTGATGTTCCATATTGAGATCACTATTTTAGTTTAATTATTACCATGGATAGTAATAGAATGATCAATCGAATATTTTTGAATCCGTAACAAAATTTCATGAATTATATTTATGGAAACGGACTCATCATAACATGCAAGTTACTGTACTCAACAGCTGTTGTTAACAGAGACGATTAATTAATACGCGCGTAATGTTGTAAAACTAATTGCTAATGCACCGACAATAGTCCCGTATTTTTACGGTCGTTTACGATTCGATTCGTTGACGTCTAAAGTTGTTTCGCAAGCGACTTATGCATGTGGCCGCGAGCTCTTTCGTAATTCATTGGTCAAGACCATCTCTTAGCTTCTGAATCGTACGCGGGTGACACATTGTAACTTGATGGACATCCTTAAATTGATTTTTGTTACTCTCATCACTGTATGTATCGGCAAGGACTTTTTAACATATTTTCCTTAGACACCAATAATGGCAAAGAATTACCAATTCTCCCGAAAAAATGAAAAAGTTCTCCGTCGTCGCCGCTTTTTTACCAGATTAACTATCGCAATTCAATATTTACTTAGTAAATGAACGCGCCAAGTTGAGTTTGTTTGATGAAATGGGAGAATTTTGCTAACGGAAAACGACAAATTGTATTATTGACATGCCATACATGACAAATTCCTGTATGAGTGGTAGTTGTAGTGAACATAGAGGTAGGCTTTCCTACTTCTGCGAACTCACGAGCCGTTGCTTGACTAGACTATGCTGACATTATCTATCTCTTCACTTCCTTTGCATTTAGCACCAGAATTTTTTGCGTTTCTTTTCGTAATTCTAATTTTATACGCCGATTTTTAGGAATTAGCGTCTTTTAAAATTTTAATTTAATGCTACTTAAATTGAATTTATAGTTCGTAATCATAAATTATTATTGATTATAAACTTTTCCACGCAAAGAGATCACTTTCAGTCCATTCCTATATGCAAAACCGAAATATAAAATAAATAAATCGATATGCAGGAGCGACTTACCGGAGATCAGCAAAAAGCGGAACGGCATACGTTCTATACCTGAACAGAATCTAAGACTTAAAGATAATCAATTATTATGCAAAATTTATGAATTCGCCGGCTATAGCAATATGCTTCTTTTTACTCCATTATGAGAAAATCTTTTAGTGTTACCTCTAACGTAAATTTAAATATCCTCATGGCCTACAACTTAATACCCACGTCGAGCTATCTGCAAACCGAAGGGGTCATCGGTGACACGAGGCGTTGACACTGCATACCGAATACGGTGAAAGCTTTGCGTAATTAAAGTACACACGCATTATACATTTCGAACATGCATCATTACACGATTCATATGCAGAGAGAGTGAATTGTAATCATTCTGTTCACATGTAGATTCATGCAATCAATTTGATTCGAACGCGTGAGCGCACGCGCCGACCTGTTACGCGTTTGTTTTGTCCGTAGATGTGAAGTCACTCGACGCCGAATTAGCGACCTGAGTTAATTTTATAATTGGGACAACGCATGATAGAGCCTGTCCATTTGTATCGAATTTTCACTCGTCACGATCAAATTATACTTCCGTTGATATAGAGTATATAGATGTGTTCTTTTTGCAGGCGGCAAGAAATTTGCTGTAACTCGTAAAAAAGTTTAATATCCATGTTATTATATAGCATCGTTTGAAAATTAAAAGTTTAACGCATTCAAATGCAAGCACACACGCACACACACACACACGCACACCTACACACCTGCACACCTGCGCGTGCACGCACGCCCAACATATGCCTTCCTGCAATTATATATCTTAGACCGTCTTACTGGAGGACATATATATATATATATATATATATATACTTAGGACGTTTTGATACTTGTTCTTAAATGTACTTATATTTACTTATAACATCCTGAATCTGAAGTTTATTAATATGTTTTTCTGTAATAGTTAAAGGTGAAAATGAAGCACACTGGAATTTATATTCATTTTGTGGCTGGTTCTTTGGACGACTATACACGACCGTTTTTTGATTCGATTTTATTAAATATGTAGTTACACAAATCATTTGTCCATGCGTAGTTTTATGGAAAATTTAGTTTTTGAAATTAAAACTTTTAGAACAGTTGTGACTTGTGATTGAATTAAACGAAAAGCGACGGCTAAAAAAGACAAATGTATAGGATTTAGCCTGCGAGAGAATGAAATAGAATATGAGACAAATAAATATTAAATAAACCCTATCAATATTCCACTCCTAATACGGCAGTTTAGTTTTCTGAACGTTTCACTTCTACGGCGTGTGAGTTACACACATGTTAATATTATGATTAGCATTGACATACGACCGTTTAAGAACGGTAATAGCTTGTACTACATGCACTGTCGGTTGATATTTAGAAAGATATTTTAATGATATAAAACATCTAATTGTTTTTGAGCGCATAATTTTAATTACATGTAAAATGTACGAAGAACAGTTCCTCGAGTACCTCGAAATTAGCTAGCTAGATGACTAATTATAATTTGCAAACTAGTAACGTTCCGTCCAGTTTATATTAAATACTGTATATTGCGGAACCCTCGGAACTCTGGGTTAGATTCGCGATTCTCACGCGTCAGACTAATAAAATTTTAGATGTGATCCGCCATCACGCATCATCATTCATCTTTAGCTGTTGCTTTACGAATTTGTTCTCAGAATGGAACCCTTGTCGATCTACATGGTCCTAGCGCTGGGCACCGCAATCGCGGCCCCGTCGATGATCCTTTGGGATCGGCCTACCCGTATACAAGTTAAGGAGTTCGCCAGCCCGGCACCGAGTGTGACAGCGAAGGCGGAAGATAGAACAGGTGTCGGCAACATTATCGGCGATCTATTAGCGAGAAAGTTGCAAGGCGCCAATGGGGCATTGTCGCAGATCATTAGTTCCAAGGTAAACGAACGCAAAGCAGGCTTTCGCAATTGAACATACTTACATACCTTTTATGAATTAATTCATGCAGTATTGTTTATAACTATATACTATAAGTACATAATTTACTTTACCCAGAGTAGTAGATTTTCAAATTGTCAAAAATAAAATACTAGGCATTGACAGCATTTGTAAATAGTTCCATTAAGGAAAATTGAAGTAGTGTTTTTATTTTAATAAAAATATTATTGTAATTATTTGAATATGTAGTTGCATAAAATTAAAAAAATGGTATAATTTATTATTACAAATTAATATAATAACACAAATATCAGTTTCGACACGACGAAATAAAAACTTGGTATTTAATTACATAATTATGTAACGTCTTGAGAATATGTGCTCTTCAGATTAAAACTTCGTATACAGTTTTAATTTATATATTTAGAATCTGCGTCCCCTTAAGCACAATAAAAGTTCTAATTTTAAAGGTTTGTAACCGACTTCAAAAAAGGAAGAGGTTCTCAATTCGGTTGTATTTTTTTTGTTTGCGATTACAGAATTCCGTTATTTATTTACCGATTTGGATTTTTTATTTGGAAGAATATACTTCCAGATTGGTTACATTTTCCCCAAATTTATTTCTCATGAGGGTTCACAAGGAGCATTTCTCAAATATTATAGGTACACTTATAGCGATTTTGTTTTAAGCTATAAGTCAAGCATCTGCAATTAGGAAGTATCATTTAGTGACGTGGAACTGATAAAGAAGACCACAGGTAGCCACAGGAACTCTTAAGCTATGATTTTGTTAATTGTAGACCAATTTAAAAAAATATATTTTTTTGGTTTGAAAGAATGTACAATACTCCCAAGGTTGTCCCATAGTCACCAAGTCTGGATTTGATGATGGAATCCCAGGGAAATCAAGGATATTCTCAAACTATAGGCACATAGTGTGTTTGAGTTTTTTTTTAGTTATTCAAGTTTTTGCGGTCTGGTAGTTATGATGAAAGGTACAGAACTTCTTAACATTTAGGAGTTAGGGGATAATACTGCAATCAGTCATGTGCAATTACTCCCCAATGGTAGTAAAACCTAGTATGTACTGAATTAAAATTAATTGCTTATTAATCTACCTATATATTTTCATTCATTTACATAATTCCAACGTACGAACTTAACAGGACCATATCGCAATTCTTTAGTGATAAAAGCAGAAATAGAATGAATTAATTTAATGTGAAGTGAATTAAAGTGTGATATATACGAATTGTAGAACTTTTATATTATAAAGAATAACAATCATTTATATGGTTTGTATAAGAAAAGTTTGGTAGTAGCACTCCAAATGAGAATGTAAAGGCCCTGGAATATAAATGGACAACAAAAAAAACGCAATCATTTGCTTCAAAATGCGCTCGAATCCTTTTTGTTGAGTTCGGCTCATCTTGGAACATACGCACCGTTGACTGTTGTTTAGTTTTGAGGTCACAATGCCTATGTAGATCCAAAATTCATCACCTGCGTAAATAATATAAACAGCTTTTGACGCACCATGATTGTATTTTTTATCATATTTTTGCACCAATCAACGTGACCCTATTTTCAATCAATGCTCGAGTCGCCCTTATCTTAAGATAAGTAACATGACGATCTTCCGTTATTAGTTCCCACACAGCATCGATATTTGGTGGTACAACAACCGATTTAGGGCAACTTTCTTTAAACTCGTCCGTGAGCATAGGCCGTCCACGGTTAAACTCACTAAACCAGTAAAACACAGTGGTTTTGATGGTGTTTCATCCTCAAAGTCGAAATCAGTTGATTGATGCACTGTTTTTAAGTTAACCCATGCCGTAAAATTGTAATAAATCATCGCACGAAAATTTTCACATGTTAAATACATGGTGATAAAGACACATAATTTTCAAAATGACGCCACAATGGTAAAACAATTGACATTTACATGAAACAAACTGTATTCTACAGCCAAGGACTTCCATTTTTAATATTTTGATTACTTTTTAAATATTATTCTATGTGGGGCCAGTTCCGAATACATAAATAACAGCCCTCGTAACTGTGTATAATGTATCTTTATCTGGAACCGACTCCAAAAACGACTAATTAGTTGTTTTTCAAATCTGTTTAGAAAATTATTTAGTAATGTTTATGAAGGCTTTTTTTTTTTAATTATTTTGCTGAATACTTTCCCGAGTACGTATTGTTGGAAAGCAATTAAATTTTCTTTTCCGAGACCTATTTTGGACGTCACTATAGTTTTTTTGTATTTTTAAAACTTTTAAGTAATGTAGGCCATTATGAAGTCAACGGAGATTGCGGAGAAGGAATACAAAGATGAAGCAATCCGTTCTACGTCCATGCTGGCGGAGACGCGGGCGTTAACTATACGGGCGAGCCAGCCACAAGGAGTGGTGAACAACGACTGGCGGCCAGCCAGTATTCATATATTTTTCAAAACAACTACGGAGACTTGTCCCTCCATTCGAATCAGTTCGTATCGAACGAATAAACGACTTCAACAATTCTGTTAACCTCAAAGAGAACAGACATAAAATAAATTAGTATGACAAATGGGGTAGCTTATTTTCATAATTTATATCAATGTTTCACAATTTTGTATGATTACAATTTTATGAGTCGAAATCTATAAAATATCATAAGTTAATAATTAAACATAATATAAATTACACTTTAAAAAAAATAATTTTCTTAATGACCATTATCGTCATATTTACGAAAATAATATACACATATGTACCCAAAGAAGATAAATAATCCTCTTTAAAGTAGATAAATACCACTGAGTGAATACAAGAGGATAACATTGTACTTGCAATTTCCAGCTTAATACTGTCAAGAGTTAATAAACCTTTTTTGGTCGACTGTATTCATTTACATATTAGAACTCTTAAGGAAATTAGAAAATTTAAAACTAATCAATAAATAAATAATTATTTATTTGGCCCTAAAAAATATGTGTGACATCTTAAAATTAACTAAGACACACACATCATTTCAATGTATTGTTGAAATCGGGACCCATGATTTAGCAGTACTCTCCAAGGCACGAGTGATTCAGTTTGGCTCAAGTCGAAACTTATCGGTAAGTTCGTCCGCGGCCAAAATCGAGCCTGATACTTCACAATTCGAAGGTTATACTCTTGATCACTGAGCAACCGTCAAATACATTTGTGTGCAAAGTTAAATATTTTTTGGGTATGATAAGAATAATTTTTTTTTTCACTTTTTCGCAGTCAGCGATAGTCAATGCGGGTAGTTTGTTTGCATTACCGGTTACGACCCAGGATGAGGCCGCACTGGAGACGGAAGGTATCCCCAGTCAAGGACTGTCCGTTAAAGAAAATCTACAACATTTCGTTGCTGGTATATTTCAGGTAATCTATACTGCCGCTGCTGATCGGTTTTTTCTATTATCTTTTGCTGTAGCACATTTGTAAAGAACTACCTTATATATCTACGCAGGGTATAAACAGGAGATAAAGGGTAAGTAAGACAGCTTTGCTTGCATTTATCTCCTAAAACTGCAGGTTTCCACGATTAATATTGTTATCGCCGAACAAAATCCGGTTTATCTACTATATTTTATACAAGTCGGTTCGATAGTTTCGTTTTGAAGGGGAAAGGGCATATAGACAGTCAGACAAATATACTCAATGTAGGATTTATATTATGGGTAAAAATTTATTAACTACGTAGTTGCAAATATGCCTAACCATGGTACCATCTCGGTTATCAGTTGCTGCAAAAACTATTTGTCATAATTTCTGTAAATAATGGAAGTATATTATGCAGGCTCGTCTAAGTTGGATCCTTTTTTTTGTCACAAAGTCCGAGGCTTTTGTGACTTCTTATTCCTGCCCCGGCAAATGATCTTCACCAGAATCCCGAAGTTTGCACACATTGTTCACGCTCTATGCGTCAACGCTTTTCTTAATTTGAAATTATCAATGCATTTATGACGCCCAACACGTCCCGTTCAACAGACGGCTTTCAAAAGAATTTCAACTCCGCAGCCGTTGAACATACCGAGTTAGAAAAATATTAGAGATGTACAGCAAACGCTTTATAAGGTTATGAAATTATTCCAAACTTATTCAATTTAAAACAAAAAAAAAGTTTATGATCATTTCCTATATACTACGTACTTGTAACAAAATATACAAAATCGAATTAATAACTTACAAGTGGAGTCAATAAAAATAATATTTAATTACAGAAGTCTTGCAACAATAATGTGCAGTAACATTTTTTTTTCGCGATATGAATCGACGATGTGATCTATACTTACATTGTGATATATCTTTTGCAATATCGCCAAGTCTGGTTAACTAATTTTTTTTTTCTATTACAAGTTGCAATTATATTCAAATGTAGATGAAGATTAATCGTAATTATCATTTCAGCCTAAACCTTTAGTGGATATAATCAGAGAAGACGAGAAGTATGGCAATCATGGTGACAAATTTTATTCTGCCGGAAGGGCTTTCGTCGGTGGAGTTGCAGGCGTTTCGAATTTGGTCAACTCTGTTCTGGAGGTGCAATAATTTGTCGAATTTTTTTCATAATTCTAAACAAATTAAATAAAAAGCTACGTAAAAGAATAGTTAAATATAAAATAGCTTAATAACCATGTCACTATAGTGAGTGACAGTTAGTTCAAATGACACAGGAAAGATTGCCTTATGTACTCGTATAAAAGGACGACAATCCAAAATGGTACCGTAAATCCATTATTCAATACAGATGTTCATACTATGGTTCACCTAAAAATTAGTGTAGTGCAAATATAAACACCTAAATAGGTTTGGAAAATGCATAAAACTTAATAAGGCATTTAAGGAATAGCAAAATCAGAGCATGAAATTACTATGAAAATGCTACATTAAGGCTTCAATCTTCATATTTTATACTTTAAATAGGTCTAGGTTGGAGAAAAAGTCAAATTACACTACAAGATTTTATTGTTTTTCATTTGCAGATACCTGGGACGATAGTTAAACAGATTGCACGAAGTGCATCTGAGAAACTGAACAATTTAGGTGGGAAACTCGTAGGATTATAAATAAACATTTAAAAAACTTACTGATGTTGTTTTTATTTCCGACATTTGCAGCATGAACTATAAGTAAATAAGCATTATACGGCTTTCCATTGGCCGTCACATTCAAATTGGGTTATATAAAGTGGTGGAACTTCTTCAAAATTATACAAGCAATATTTTAAGCCTAAGCTTTAGGCATTCTATATAAAATTTTATAAAAATGCGGTATATTTTCGACGCGTGCAAATGACTGCTACAATTCTTGTTAAGATTTAAAAAATGTATATTAAATTTCTATACTCCAAAACTAATGCGTTTTTAAAACAGCATTACAAGTAAAACGACTATAATTATATCTACCAATGCTTGTATTGCTTAAACACAATATTTGTCTTAAGATGTATGTGTAATGTAAAATTGAAAAAATCATACAAGCTCGGGGAAAAAAGTTTCTTTTGAATTTCATATACAAATTGAAAATATTTTTAACACATTTTATTTACATTTATTTATAGTACATACATGCCATTTTCTTCAACAACCTGTCGCAATTTTATACGTAGTGACATCCCCTTACAATCCTCTCATGATGTCAATCTAACGCTACCTTAAAATTAAGATGAGACCGAAACAGATAAAATTCTGAGGGTGTAAGGTCAGGGCTATATGATAGATATATTAGCACTTCCCAACCTAACACTCTCAATATTTGTTGCGTTGCTAAATATGTGTGTGGTCTGACGTTTTCGTGGTGAAAAACCACGCCCTTACTATTGATCAATTCCGGTCGTTTTTTTTTTTGGCTAAGAATCGCAAATGAATATACGACTCATTAGATTTTTTTCAGTGTGGGACCCAAATTTTGCTCTTTTTCTATATCCAGCTTTTTCAAATGGGTCAAAATTGTTTTGTGGTCAATCCACAGCTTTTCAACTGTGTTATAAGAACTCATATACCGATGTTGCTCTACTTTTTCCAAAATGACATCGTTTTTATCCGTAACAGGTCAACCAGAACGAAATTCATCTTTAACATCAAGATTACAGAACAGAGAGAGAGGGAGGAGATGGAATGAGAGAGGCGAGGGTGAAGAAGAAAAACATTGAAATCTATAGCACAGTATTTCCTGTTGGAGAGTAATAATCATCATGAGAGGATTGTAAGGGAATGTCACTACGTATAAAATTAAATATTTTAAAATTAAATTGAATATTTTAATGTACAACATGACATGGCGTCATAGTGATGCAAATATGTATTTTTTCGACATAAATAAATTTAATTATAATATTATTTTGACAAAGGATAGGATGTTCCTATCAAATTATTTTAAGCGACATTTGGCTAAATTATTAGCCTTTAATATACGTTCTGCTATATTATATAATACAGCAGGACTTAGTTCTAAGAACGACTGTGGCTCGCTTGAATATGTGGGATCTGATATTGAGCAGAGTTCTACGGATTTAAACGGGCAGCTACGACAAAAGAAACCTGATTCACTTAATTCAGTAAATAAGAGCAAACAGGGTTCTCTCGGCAATAATGAATTTACACAATTAGTTTCAAATAACATTAACACTAATGATAAGATAACGAGAGTGGCTCAAGCATTATGTCGCATAAAATTAGGGCAGCATATACAATTGTAAATAATAATATATGTAAAACAATAATAAAGATCAATGTATTCTCAACCTGGTGCATCAAAATATTCAAGGTATGCAAAATAAGGAGCTGGAGATTGAACTATTCATGAGCTATGCTAATATCGATATTTTATGTATTACGGAACATTGGCTCAGGAACTACCAGCTCAATTTGGTTTTGTCAATCACCAGGTTGCTAGCTCCTTCAGCAGAGAGATCAATACGTAGCGGATCCTTAATATTAATAAGGAATAATTTAAAGTTTAAGGAAAGAAAGGATATTGTGAGCCTTTCTGTTGAGCGAGTTATTGAAATAGCCTGTGTGGAGCTCGAGCGGCTAGTTGTAATGAGCGTATACAGACCCCTCATTCCTCCTATGAATTATTTGAGTCTGTAATGGATCAAGCTTTATGTAAAATTAGTGATAAGTAAACAAATAGCAATATGTGGAGACTTTAATGTAGATTTACTTGATGCCAGTAATCGCGGCGGTGAAATTTTGGAGTTTTCGGCTGTTATAATCTGTCTAATCTCTTTTAGTTCCGACGAGGATATCTTCTACCTGTGAAACTTGTATCGACAACATCTATACAAATATTGAACCACAAGAGAAATTTATTATTCGAAATTTAAATCAGACCACAGCGCTCAATTTGTGTCTTTTGGAATATCGGTTGACAAAATCTTAAAAGAAACATAATTTGTGTACCGGTGAACGAAAAGCGCCTTATTCAATTTAGAAAATATCATACGGAGAGTTCCGGTTTCAGTGCTGTGATGATTCCAATAAGATGTATAATTTAATGTTTAACATGATAAAATGGAATTTGATAATGTATTTAAAGTGAAAAATGATAAAATAAATAAAAAATTGTCATTTAGCGATTGGGCAACAGTGGGAATTTCTAAAAGTAGACTGTATGAGCTTTATGACGAGAGGACTTTTAATAATAGCGAGAGTTTTGCCAAATATATAACAAAATACTCAAAAATTTTTAAACGTGTTTGCATCGCGGCTAAACCAAACACATAAATAGTAAAATAAAAAACAGTAATAATGTTATGAAAACGACTTGGGGTGTCATAAAAGAACGAGACTGGAAAATTAGGAGCCGAGTTTGACTTTAAACTTAAGTTAGATGACAAACCTTGAATGAAGACACGGAGGTTGCTAAGGCCTTGAAACGTTCTTTACTGACATTCCTGTTTTCACCACGAGTTCTCTTAACTCATCTCCCGCTCTTGCCGAATCATTACTGAGGAATAATAGTTCGATTTGTGATATTAATTTGGAATTTAAATTTAAACATGTTAGTTCTGAAGAAGTTATCAAAACGTTTAAATCTCTAGACATGAAGAGAACTGCTGACATTCATGGTCTTTCTATTATAATTGTAAACTCAATTATAGATTATATTGCGCCGCATTTGGCGTTAATCTTTAATAAGTGTTTAGATGATGGCGTGTTTCCGATTTGATGAAAGATAGTAAAGTAATTCCATTATTTAAAGGCGGTAGTGCATCAAGCCCCAATAACTTTAGACCCATATCTATACTACCGTCACTTAGCAAAATATTCGAAAAATTAA